>BJBW01012370.1:0-19983 GCA_004320125.1 Scolopax mira | reverse complement strand
CTCAGTATCATCTTTCCACATGCCTTGAACTGCTGCGAGGCAACTCTTGGGTTTTGTTTTCCCCTCTGGAGAAGCTGAAAGCTGGGTGGTGATTTTCGGGGTGGCAGGGCATTGGGGTGCAGGCAGCTGTGGGTCAAGGAGAGGAGGGTTGTAAAGGCAGGTTGGTTTTCTGTGCAAGGCTGTGATCTGGGGTGTGCCAGGCACATTCACAATCAAAAGGTAAAATGTAAGAAGCAAAAAATTGCAAAAATACACACCTGGAACCCCAGGGCCAACCTCAGCCTGGTATTCAAGAAAAGTGTTTGTCCTGTCTGATGTCAGCACCAGGGTTGGAGCCGCAGGTCCCTATCACACTCTTGTAAAGACCAGGGGGACCCTGAGCTCCTAAATTCACCACCTGTGACTGATGGACCAGCCCCATTCTGGTGCCTATATTTAGTGTCTAATCATCAGACAGCAAACCACAGCTTGGTAAGAGTTTCCCATGGGGTGTTGTTTACTGCCACTGATTTTAAGGCTCTTTGAGGCCGTTTTTGTCATCTGGCCCATTCCTCTGTTCAACCCTGGCTGGGAAAGCCCCCGCAGGGGCAGCTGTGTTGCCTCCTTCAGACAGCATGGTCGCTCCCATGGCAATTACCTGAATTATAGCACTGCCACATGTCCCACCACTGGACTGGCTGCAGCCCCTTTTTCTCCAAGGGTCTGTCCCCAGGGGCCTCGTGACCCCTTTTCTCTATAGGCCATGGACTTCGCAGGGGAGACAGGGATTTATTTCCCCCCTCTGAGGCATTAGGTGTCTAGGGAAGCAAGAGACACCAGTGTCTTCAGCAGGGAGGAAGGCTCAAACAGCCAGGGTTGCGATGTCTGTCCTCACCCCTTAGCTAGAAGAAAACAGATACAGGATCCATGCCACAGCTTCTCAATCCATTAGGGCATCCCCAGGACCACCCCTCCAGATAATTTTCCCCCTCTCCCTGCCAGCTCTTTGCTGCCAGCTGCTCACACTCAATCACTGGGCTGGCTGCTTTCCTTCTCACCCCCTTTAGGCCAGACTGCCTGGGTGCACCAGGCCAGGCCCTGGGTGTGGGTTTTTGGCAGCGGGGAGGCAGGGAAGTACCCCTGGCCATGAGGCAAACCATCGATCCAGTAACCTTGAGAGATGCCAGTCACTGCCCACAGGCCTGGTGCTCATCACCCTCCACATTTACACCCTCAACTGAAGAGAGATTTCCATTTTCGACTGCAGATCCACCAACTCACCGCAGGAAAGGAAGGCAATGCCAGGGTTCTAGCTGGATTCAGCACCCATTTTGCCACTGGATGCTGGCAGACACCCTGGCCTAGGCCCTGGTGAGGATGTGGCTGCTGAAAACCCATCGACATGAGGCCAAGAGGAGGCTGCCCCGTCCCCAGGTCTGCCACCACGGCACGGCGGGGAGGGAGCGGTGTATCCCTCACCCCGCGGGCTTGGCGAGGGGCGAGGGCCGGTGTCTGACAATCGCCGCTGGAAATGCTGTGTAACGCCTGTCTGTAAATAAACCCCGTGTTTGGCACCTGCTTGTGCTGTGGAGCTTGTGTGGCGTGGGGGATGATAAGAGGGTGTCGCGGCGTCCCGGAGGGGTCACGGCCTCACCAGCCCTGTCCCCCCTCGGCTGTGGATGCAGGAGGGGAACTCAGCCCCTCCAGGACTCCGCTCTCGGACTCTTTTCAGTGCGGAACCAAAGCGCTGCGGTGCGGGTTTCGGGTGTGTGTGTGTGAATGAGGGACCGGAAGTGCGCCAGCCGGCGGCCGGAAGTGCTGGCGCCGAGGGGCGGCCATGGGCCGCAGCCGCTCCCGCTCGCCGCCGCGGCGCGGTGAGGGGCGATGGGGGGCGAGTGGGAACACCGGCTTAGGAGGAGAGAGGCCGGGGGGAACTGGCCCCGGGCTGCGTTGATGGGGGTGGTATGGGGGCCCTAAGGGTGGAGGTAGGCAGGTAGGCCTGGGGTGGGCAGGCCAGTTCCGGGGTAGGAGCGGGCCCTGGGAGATTTCCCAACCCTTGAGCAAGGGCGGGGGGCGGTAGTGATAGGGCCTCAGTTTCTTCTCTCTGGGGAGAGCACAAGGGACCTTCCTCCTTCTCCTCCTCCTCCTCTTTCTCTTCCTCCCCGCACAGGTTCCCGTCCCCCTCCAGGCACCTTAGCTTTTCAGGGACCCATCTGCAGACAGGTTGGTCACCTCACTCCCGGGTGACTTTTCCTATCTCTCTTCTCACTTCTGCGGGTGCTGGGGGACACTCTGAGCTCAGCCATGGAGGGGAGGAGGTGAGAGGGAGTTGCTGTGGGGGTTTCTGCTTGGGAGCTGTCAGAGCGTAGACGAGATTTGCATTGAAAAGCAGGAAAAACACGAGGAAGTGAAAGCTAAATGGACCCTTGCCTTTCTCCGAGCAGAGCGGAGGCGTTCACGGTCCACCTCACGGGAGAGGGAGAGGAGGCGAAGAGAGCGATCCCGGTCCCGGGACAGGGACAGGAGGAGAAGCCGTTCTCGTTCCCCACACAGGAGACGATCCAGGTGAGGGTCAGAAATGGCATGCCACGGTGGGGACAAGCTGGAGAGCCCTGGGTGAGGCACAGTATGAGTGGTACGGGGACAGCAATTCGTTAACACTGTAAAACTGGTAATGGCACAGCTGGAAAGCTGCAAACCCACCTGCGTTTGCAACATCAGGTCTCCGAGACGACACCGATCCAGCTCCTCCTCCCCGCCACGGCTGAAGGAAAGGCGAGATGAAGAGAAGAAGGAGATAAAGGACTCCAAAGGCAAAGAGCGTCAGATCACAGGTGAGGGGGGGCAGATTTTCCTCATTAAATGTGACATGGACACTGAATTCTCTAATTGAGTTGGGACCAGGGGGGTGACACCCGGGTGCTTAATTTTAAATGTTTTTGGTGAAACCTGACAGCTGTGTTTGTGAACTCTTTTTTTTTTTTTTGCCTCGGCAGAGGAAGATTTGCAGGGCAAGACGGAAGAGGAAATTGAGATGATGAAGATGATGGGCTTCGCCTCTTTTGACACGACAAAAGTGAGTGTGGATTAGTGCGGTGGAGCCCGCAGCTGGCTCTGTCAGGCCTTTTTGAGGGATAATACTCTGAGATTTGGGACCATTTTTCTTTATGCCTTTCAGGGGAAGAAGGTGGACGGCGCTGCAAATGCCTATGCCATCAATGTCTCCCAGAAGAGGAAGTACAGGTTTGTGCCCAGCCTTTTTTTTGGGGGGGTGGGGTGTAGAAAGAATTTCTTTCATGAGATAAGACAGCGCAGAGGAAGCTGCAGCCGTACATCAGAGCTGCTGTATCTCATTGCGTGCAGAAGGGTGATCAGCCTTTGGAAAAAGGCAAAGTTTGCAGTTTTTACTGTCAAACGGAGGTAAGAGACCTCTGTTTTCTCCTGGAAACAGTGAAAGCAGAGAGATGAGGTAAAAAAGAGCATGCTGTGTGCAGGCAAGACGTCCCAAGTATGGCCTGAGCAGATGGGAGCTGTGTAAGCAGCGAAGTTTCCCTGTTTCTTCCCCACAAAACGCCACTCAGTTGTCAATTCTGTTTTCCTTTTGATGGAAAGCACCCTCAAAAAAGTACATTTTGATGGATGGCCAGGCTGCACTGCTGGGCTTCAGTCAGACCTGCTCCTCAAACAGCTCAGCCTCTGCTCATGCCTCCTGGGTGGGAGACTTGACAAAATCCACAGGGAATTCCACTCCCTGTGGCCGCTATTACAGGCCTCTTTTTTGTGCTTTTGTGGGATTTGCTGTGCGTGGGGTGGGTGCCCCCAGGGCTGACGCTGGTTCCTTCCCTCCGGCCGCAGGCAGTACATGAACAGAAAAGGAGGATTCAACAGACCCCTGGATTTCATTGCTTGACGCTGGGCTCGCTCGGGGGGGCAAGAAACCACCCACCGAGACAGACTGTGCTTCCTCAGAGACCGGTTTTCCCACGAATTTGGGTTATTCCCAGTAAATCCCTGCCTTGCTGTGGGTACAAGTTGCCGTTTCCTGGAGTTTTTGATTATTATTATTATTAATATTATTTACAATATCCTCCGTGGTTCGTTCCTCGCTGCGATTTCATGGTGGTTTTCCTCATGTTTTTTTTTGACATGGTGTTTCTTCCCTGTTAAAATAAAATGTGTGTATTTTTCCTTTCATTTTTCTAATTTGGGAATGACGCCCAAGAACAAAGAGGCTGCTGCAAATCTCCAACTGTTTCCCTGAGCTGCTGTGATGGGTGGGGACCTGACACCCCAAAATGCTTCGATTCCCATTCTCACACAAATACATACGCATTTATGTAAATAAATTGAAAAATGCATGGCAGAAGATGCATGCGCTTGGGGGCTTTTATTACATAAAACGACTCTTTTCGAGCTTTTCGCTTATTTTTTGATGGCCCAGCTGGGTGTTTTCTGAAAGCTTTGTGGCTTCCGCCGTTTACTAATTAACGTTTTTCACTCATTAACTCCGGCAGGCCCCGGGTGGGGGAGCTGAGGAAAGCGCTAGGTCAAAATGGCGGCGCGGGGTGGGCGGGGCACCGCGAGGGCGTGTTGCTCTCAGCCAATAGTTGCAGGTGAGGGGCGTGGCTTCGGGCACTGCCCCCCTCCCTCCCGTGCAGGCGTGAGGTGGCACCTCCCTCCCCCTTCCTCCAATGGGCGGCGGCGGTTGGGAGGGTGTCACCCAATGAGCGGCGGAGGGGGGCGGGGCCTGGCGGAACGGCCGGGCGAGGCGGACAGACGCGGCCGCCCGCCCCCCCCCCCGCCCCGCCGCCGCCGCTCCCGGCCCGGCCCGGCCCGGCCTGGCCCGGCCCTGCCCTCACAGTACGGCGAGATGGCGGCCTGCGGCGGCCGCCTCAACATCCAGATGCTGCTGGAGGCGGCCGAGTACTTGGAGCGGCGGGAGCGAGGTACCGGTTCAGCCCCCTCCCCACTCCCCGGTTCGTTGCCGCCCGGTTTACCTACCCCCCCCCCCCCCCCCCCCCCCCCCCCCCCCCCCCCCGCCTCAGCCGGGCCCGGCGGTGACGGGCCGCCCGCCGTTGTGTCTCCGCAGAAGCCGAGCACGGTTACGCCTCGCTGCTTCCCGGTAAGGACGGGGAGGCCCTGCGGCGCCGCGCCAAGGCCAGGAAGAGCGGCGGCGGTAGCAGGTAACGGCCGGTACCGAGCGGGGGACGGCAAGGTGGAAGCCCTGCACCGGGGGCTGGGGAGGGATCGCGGGTGGACGGATCCTCCCCTCGAGGCCTGGCGGGGCCTGGCCCGGCCGTTGCGGGGTGCTCGGATCTGTCAGAGTCCCGCTTGGCAGGTCTGGGGGTGGGGGCCACCGGGCCCGGTAAGGTCCTGCCGTCACAGGGTGTGTTAAAGGGCCTGGTCCGGCTCGGGGGGGACCCTCCTGTCACCGGGTGAGCGAGCCTGGGAAGCTCCTGCTGTCACAGGGCACCTTGCAGGGCTGGGGGCACCCTGCTGTCACTAGGGGTGCTAGGGCTCCAGGAAGGTCCCACTGTCACAGGGCGTGTGGGAGGGCTGGGGACCCTCCTGTCACCGGTGACCGGATCCGGTAAGGTCCTGCTGCCGTGGAGGATTGTGGCAGGGGCTGTGGGGGGACCCTCCTGTCAGGGGGTGCCTGAGATCTTGGTAGGATCCTGCCATCTTCAGGGTGCTGGCAGGGCTGAGGGGGACCCTCCTGTCACCAAGGGCCTGGATCCGGTAAGGTCCTGCCATCATGGTGATTGTGGCAGGGCTGGGGACCTGTCACCAAGTGACCAGACCCACTAAGGTCCTGCCGTTGTGGGGACCCTCCTGTCAGAGGGTGCCTGGGATCTGGTAGGATCCTACCATCAACAGGATGCTGGCAGGGCTGGGGGAGCCTCCTGTCACCAGGTGCTTGGGCTGTGCCACCATCCTGCCAGCTCCACGGTCCCACACCACTACCCTGCCACCCCTTTCCCCTTCACGCCTCTGCTGAGAGATTTCTGTCAGCACCCCCGGTCCCCAGGTCCCCAAATTTGGACCAGCCCAGGCCAATGTTTCTCCAGAACATCCCAACAAGACGCAAGGGGAAACCTCCTGTCTTGGGCAAACTTGGGTAGGAAACCGTTTGACGTTTGCAACCGTTTGACGTGGCAGAAGAGTTTGCTTGAAGGGAATGTGGAAGTTGGGCTTTTGATTTCAGGCTTGCTTATACCGAAGCTCAGGAATTGAAACTGCTCTCAGTCCATAAGGATTCTCTGTAAAGAAAGCAAGATTTTTTTTTTAATACGCTTTTTGCTGAGCTTAAGGAATTGCTTGGGTTTTGTTTGGCACTTAATTTAAATCACCTGGTCCTGCTTTCCTTTGAAAAAAGAAAATTCCTTAATTATCCTTCCTGAAAGCCATCCAGAGCCCTAACACATGTTATTCCTTGCTGATGTTAAATATGCACGTCCCACCAGTCTGGATTTGGGTTTTTTTTTGGGGGGTGTGGAATATTTAATTACATCTTCCCATTCCCATGGATTAATCACTTAACACCCCCATGTCTCATTTTATTTGCTCGCTCATCTGTTTTGTATGACAGGAACTGTCTTCTCAGAGCTGATGCTTGTGCCATGGTTCAAACCAGAGTCACCATGGGCACTTCTTTCTTTCCAGCACCTATTGTAGTTTATTTGTTCACTTTAATAACATTAAAATCACTCAGGTGGTGCTGAGGGGAAGTTTTCAGTTTTCAGCCAGGAGGGCCAGCTCTGGAATGCCACCTCAGTGCTGGGAAACACACATCCAGCCCCTCGAAACTGCTACAAGGGAAATTTCATCGGCCAGAGAGAAGTCTGAGCAGGTTCATCCCGACACGTCACCGGTGGCCAATCACTTCCTTTCTGACTGGCTTATTTTAGGCTGTTTGCCCAGGGAGGAGCAAGGCGGCAATGTCACCAGATATGTCATATTTTCCTGGTTGGGAGCAAACTCATCTGTGTGGCGCAGTGACAGATGACCTTTGGTAGCTGGTAACAACAAATACCAAATGCCCCATAGGTTTTGTTCGTGCCCTGAGTCCCATTGTCTCCCCAAGCTGAGGCGTTCCCGTCTCCTCCCAAGCCGGGGTTTCAGGGCTGCTGGGTCCCCATTAGGGGAGCAAAAGGTAGAGGAGGTCTCTCAATCTCCTCTCAAGCAGGATCCGAGTGAATTCATGGGTGTTTGTTGCCCCTGCACACACTCCAAATTTCCTTTTTGGAAGCTTTGGAGGTTGTTCTTCACTTAAAGCAAATTGTAACAGCAGAGCAAAGGTCTGCGTTGTATTAGGAAAAAAAGGAGTAGCTACAGCACATGCTGTTACCTTCTTTGTCATAATGGTCTGCAGAACAAAAGACTATATTTTGAAGGCAACACTGGTGACCAGCTGAAGTTTTGGAGCTTGAAGGCAAGGTTTCAGGTTGTGAGAGGCACAGTCAGCAGCTCAGGGGGCAGGAAAGTGCTCAGAATGGGCTCTGGGGGCACGTAGCCAAGCGCTCTGCCAGCCCCAGGGTGAAGCTGCTGTCCCCTCTGATCCCCTCTGCCTTTTTACTTTATCCAAAATGAAAATCTGTCAACTAAGAAACCTTTTTCTAAGTCTTAGCAATTGTGGATGCAAACAAAGAAAAAAACCTTCAAGCTAAGAAGGAGTCTGAAACAAAGCTGTGGAAGAAGGAAGGAATTTATTATTAATAAAAATGTAGTGGTGATGGGAGCCTTCATCTCTGTCAGCACCAATGCTCACAAGGTGTTTGGTTTATTTCTGACCAAGGGGAGAGCTCAGGCTTGCTGCAATCCCTTGCTTTGTGTGGGGTTTGCAAGCGCTGGGGTGAAAGGTTTGGTGTGAAACACAGGAGTTTTATCCAGAAAAAAAAAGTTCAATAGAGAGATAGACACCACGGGAGCTGAAGACCAGAGTCCTTCCTGGCTGTTTGGAGATGCTCTGCTCAGGACAACACCCCTCCTTTTAAGTGAGAAGCTTCTCCTCTAGCATTGAATGGTTCTGGACTCTGCAAGCGGGATGCTGTCCTTCAGGAGCAGGTTGCTTCAACCAGTGCCAGCAGAAAGCAAACAGGAGCTGGGCTGAGATGAGTCTCCTTAGAAAGATGGGAGGGCTGCGATGGCTTCCCAAGCGATGGTGACCCATCTCAAAACGCTGCTGGCCAAGCAAAGAAGACTCCAGGAAGCGTCTTCCACCAGTGTCTCAGTGGTATCCCTTGTTTTCCTTCAGCATCAGGGCCTGGGGATTGCTAGGTAGGCATCCTTATCCGAACACCATGGGTTTTCCACATCCTTAGGTTTTCAAGCACATAATATTTCCCTTAAATCAGAGTAGGTGGCTTCTCGAGCTTTTAAGGAGAGCCTGGGCAGGGACGTGGCTCTTCCCTGAGCATCAATCCTGGCGTTGCAAGCAACGTGGCCTTGTGTATCTGTCCTGGGTTTTGATGGAGAGAAAATTAGTAGCTTGTGTTCTCTGCCTTTTCTTAGCTTCATCAAAATTAGGAGCTTGGGGGAAATTTGTAAATAGAGGTATTGCCCACCTGGGTTTTAACATCACATTTGGCATCTCCCATTAAGAGCTGCTATCCCGTTGTTGGACACAGGGAATCTTTTCTTTACACCTTGTCTTCCTGGCAGCTTCCCCTGGTTTTGCAGAGAGACGACCAGCGGAGACAGGCATGAATGTCATCAGGACTTACTTTGGGGACTCCCTCCCAGTCCCATTTTGTACAGCTGGTGTGTCCTGGGCTGGTTTGGGGCTCCTGGCACGAGACACGACCTGTCGGAGCCTTCCAAAACCAGCAAGCTTTACCCAAAGGTGGCACCGAGCACCCAAGCTGTCAGCCCCCATCTCATCACTTTACACACCACGAATTGTAGATTCTCCTCTTGCTTTCTTTGCCCTTCTTGGGCAAGAAGTCTTTAAGAAGCTGCTTTTAAAAAAAGCTCAGCAGAGCACCTGCGCTGTCCGAAAACCCACTTTCTTTCCAATAGAGGCTCGGTTGCAGGTTTGTCTTGTGATGGAGCAACTTCCCTCCCCCTGCCCGGATATCAGCCCTTCTGCCCTGTGTTCTCAGGGCTGGTGCTTCCCCTTTTCCACCACAGGCCCAGCAAGCACTCGCTGTTGGGTGGTGTACTCTCTCTTGCATCATGGTACCGATACCGCTGCTTAATCCTAGTCCTTGTTCTAAAACTGGAGCCCTCCTCATTAAAATCCCACTTTATGCTTTCACTGGCCTTTTCATTACCATTTATCTCGCAATTTCTCTGTTGCATCTGGCTGTCTACATCCTTTCCACTGTTATCACCATCCCCAGGCTACCAAGTGGCTCTGAAAGCCCCTGAGGTTGGCAACTTTTCTGGGGAGCATTTACTAAGGCCCATGTGTTAATCGTAATTGCAGTGGACTTAGTCAGATGAAAGAGTTAATAAATTGTTCTTTCTTTTTCAGGTCGACACACAATGAGATGGAAAAGAATAGGTGAGTGTCAGAGGCTCAGCAGGAGCTGGGTTTGGGCAAATTGCTGTTTTTCCAGGGGTTGACGTTGAGGTGGGGAGCGGGTGGGAAGGGACAGGATGGTGGGATAAAGTGACGACCAAGGAGGTTCCTAATGTGGCCCAAGGTGAGTGCTGGAACTTGAGGTATTCCCTGTCCTCAGCTGCTGGAGCAGCTGTGCAATAAGGAGGTGGGAATGAGATTTCTCTCCTCTGACAACTCCCACTTCACAAGTGAAACCCTTCATCCTGCCTCTCAGCTCGCCAGGAGAAGGGTTTCCAGCCCTCTCCCAATTCCTGGGAGCAATCCTGTGCCAGGGGATGGCTACCATCCTCTGCTTGCCCACGGTTGGGCTGTAGATACATGGCCAGAGCTGTGCACACAAATAACTGTGATTATTTGAGACAGATCCAGCTGAGAGATGGCTTTATGGCCATGGGCTGCTCTTGTTCTCAGCACGGCTTGGATGCAGCTCAAACCTGGCCATGTCCTGCTGCCAGACGAGGATTCTTGTGAATTCGGTCAGTTTGAATCTTAAGAGGCAGTGTCCCAAGTGACATGGCTTTGAAAAGGCATGGGCCATTTATTCCTCATTTGAAAAGACTGAGAAAGTTATAATTTGATTACTTCAGGCTCACCTTGCCTCCTTCTGGCCTTGTTTAGAGCGGAGCCATGTCGAAATCCTGCTGGTAACCTCGTTGCACAAGTGAGTGCAGTAAATGCTCTGTCTTTTCCACCCCTTCAAACAGGGTGGCTGGAGAAATAAGCTTCTCTCTGGACAGAGATTACACACCTCTTCATTCTTTGTTAGAAATACCTTAAGCCAATGGTCAAACCAGTAAATCTTAACCAAAATTTGCCAGCTTCCCCCCTCCCCAGCATGAGGAGCAGCTGGGCTTGATATGGAGAGGGAGACCAATGAGAAGATGGATATCTCATGGAGTATAAGGACAACGGTACTGAAATAAGCCAAAAGGACTTGGAAGGTCCTTTGCCCAGGAAATGAATCCTTTGAGGGCTTTATTTTTTATTATTACTAAGAGCCAGTGGGATTTTGGAGGTGGGGTTTAAGCCTGGCAGCAGTTTCAGCTGGGTGAAGCAAGGCAGAAACTTTTACATATGCTGTGCCTCTGACATTGGAGCAGAAACCCCAGTTTGACTCCGGCACTGGCATTGTGTAATCCAGAAACTTGCTGCACTCCCTCCCCTCTGCGTAACTTCTGCTGGGCAGGGCGGGCTGGTTTTGTGCCATTTGTTGTTTTGGTTTTTTTTTTTTTTCTGGTGTGAACAGCCAGCACGACGAGGCTTTGTTTTTTAGCAGAGGTAGCTGAGGATTTTGATTTGGCTGCCACGGCCCTCACAGAGTGCAGCTGGGCTGGCTCCTTATCAGTAGATCTTTCAGGTTAATCGCTACCACAGCGTGGTCAGACAGGTCTGCACCACTCTGGGCAGCTCTTCCTCCCCCTGCTTAGGAAAATAATCTTTGCAAGGGCTCATCTTTGAGCCTGTCAGAGTTTGGGATTCACCCACAGAGTCAAAACCACGTGTTTTGTTTGAATTGTAATTCAGGAGGTACTTTGTGTAGGTAAATGCCTGTTTACTCCTAGTGTGCCCAAAACAAGATAGGCAGGTACTTGCAAAATCCCAATTTGCAGCTGCCTGTGTCGATTGGGTGTTACAAAGGTGGTTGTTGCAACCGGTGCCCAAGAATGTGACCTAAATCTTGGGGTTGGAGTGCCGAATGGAAGGGAAACCAGCCCATGCTGGGAGCATCCTGGTTATCCACAGATAAAGGGAACTTCCTCAAGGAGCCAGAGTTTCCCTTGGCAGCAGCCTGCATGCAGTGAAGCGTTAGCCTGCATATTAATGCAGATGAAATCCAGGTGTTATAGGGAGGGAGGGAGGGATTCCTGGCAGCTGAGGAACATGGTGCTACTTAGGGCCAGTGTTCCCTCAGGGAGCTGGTTTGGTTTTGACCTGAGCCATGTGTGCCAAGGTGATAGATCCAAAACCAGCCCATCCCTACTAAAAATAGGGAAAGGAAGTGCTCCCAAGGGATGCTCTGGGTTTAAACTGTGTGGCATCGGCCTGGACGGCTTCAGCTGTTGGTAGAGCAAAGCCAAAAAAGTGACCAAACAGCATCCCTGTAAAGGAAGCTTTTTGGGAGGAGAAAGACCAAAAATGAATACTCTCTCCCAAGAAATCAAGCTGCCAAAAAGGCAGCTCCTCAGCAGGAAGTGTCCCAACAGCCCGGCAGGGTTTTGTTGGGGTTGGCCCAAGCTGAGTTGGGATTTTCAGAGATGTCCTTTTGCCTGGCTGCAGTTCACACCTGGTGTGTGGAACCCACTGGAGTGTAGGAAGGTGTCTGGCTTGGCTCAGCTTCCAACCACCCTGATTATCCACACTTGCAGGGGTGAAATGCCCTTTGGGAAGCAGGTACCTGACTGCTGAGCATGTTGTGTGTTCCTACAGGCGTGCCCATCTGCGGCTCTGTTTGGAGAAGCTGAAAGGGATTGTACCTCTCGGACCCGAAGCCAGCAGACATACCACCCTGAGTTTACTAACAGAAGCCAAATTGCACATCAAGGTGAGCATGGGTGCCACTGAACCCACCTGTTATGGGAGACACAAGAAATGGAGCTCAGTTTGAAGAGCAGCACCACCACCTGGGGTGCAGGGCTGTGGGAGCCTGGATCCTCGAGCCAGAATGAAGGTAACGGCCGGCTCAGGACATTTGTTTAGGAAATAATGACAGAGGTTCATGCTGTCGTGGGTCGGTGTTGCCCTTCTCACAGCTGGCACAGTGAGTCTGTGTGATTCTCCTTATCAACAGGCTAATAGAGGGGCTGCCACACTGTTTTACAGCCCAATTTCTGCCTTGTACCCCACACCGCAGCGATACCCAGGGATCGCTGGGTATGAGACTGGCTGCAGGATTTCAGGGCAGCTGGTTTCTTTTCCTTTCTTTTCTACGGTATTTGCTACTTCACTCTTTGTCCTTTAGACTTTGATTTGTCAGGGCTCTCCTCACGGGGCATATTCAAATCTCCATGAGCTGAGAGATAACGGGGGCATCGGGCTGTGCGTGACTCCCTGGTTATCAAAGACTAAAAATCTATAAATAGGATGGGGCTGGGTCCTGCCTAGCTGGGCATGGAAATTATTTGGAGGGGAAGGTGTCCTTTATGTGCCTTCTCCAGCAGCCTTGGGGCAGGTCCAGACCTCTCCATCTCTAGGCCAGGGGCTGCACCCTGCTTCGACGTCCATCAGCTCCCGGGAGGATGAAAGTTGTCCCTATAAGACTCACATGCTCGATGTCCCAAGTGTGGTGAAGCCAGGGAGCCCCTCGGTAGCTGCCAGCGGTCACATTTGGGTGGCTTGGGTAGGGAAAGTGATGATTCCCGTGTGGCTGGAGGCTGGGGAGCTCAGGGTGCCTTCTCTCTCATCCTTTGCAGCAGCTTCAAGACTATGAGAGGAAAGCCGTACACCAAATAGACAAGCTGCAGCGGGAGCAGCGGCACCTGAAAAGGCAACTGGAGAAGCTGGGGATAGAGAGGGTAAGGATGGACAGTATCGGATCCACTGTGTCTTCGGAGCGCTCAGACTCGGACAGAGGTGAGACCCTGCCCTTGGGGGGGAGTGAGGCCGGCTGGCGAGAGGCCTGGGCGGCCGCGCTGTAACGCTCAACCCTTCCTCTTGCAGAAGAGATAGATGTGGATGTGGAGAGCACAGATGATCTTCCTGCAGACCTCGACTGGAGCAGCAGCAGCAGCCCAAGCGACTCAGACGAAAGAGGGAGCCTGCAGAGCATCTGTAGCGACGAGGGTTATTCCAGCTCCGGCGTGAAGAGGTTGAAGTTGCAGAGCAATCACAAGCCTTCTCTCGGTCTATAAGAAGCAACTCCAGCAGCTGTTTCACCCGTCGCCGTTCCCCTTTTGGATCTCCTTAGGTAGCACACCGGGCCGTCCCACCGTTCTCTTGCACGTCAAAAACAAAAATAATCTTAATTTGACTGAAATGAAGCTGAGCTTTGCCGAAGTCCCAGAACCCAGCGTAAGGCTGTGGTTGGCAACCTGCTCCCCGGAGCTCCACCTGCATCCGCCAGCGTCTCTTCCCATCCCAAACTCCTCTCTGCCAGACCCCACATTCCAGCCCCATTTTGGTGCACCCAAGAATATCGCAGTAGTAACAGCAACCTCAAAAAGCCTCCTCTGGGATTTTTGGCTTGTTGTCACCGCGCGGTATTCCCAATCTACTCTGCATATGCCCAGCAATATCACGTACCCCATAATCAGCGGCGGGGCCCAAATATAAGAGGTTTTTGGGTGAGGATCTGAAGGCAGAGCTGACCTCTTGCGTAGTTTACATCCGGGAGGCGAGTTGGTGATTGGCAAGTGGAGCGTTTCACCCGTGTCTCATCTCAGGTGGGTGCAGGAATTGCACCTCCAGCCACCAGCACCTCGCTCAGAGGGCTCCTCTCCGCCAACTCTAAATATCAAGGGTGGCAAACGCAGCCACGTACCACCCAGCCCAGCCCTGCCATCATCCCAGAGCCTCACTGGCACAGGGAATGCCACCCAGGGAGGGCTGCAGGGCTTGGCACTCACCATCCCCTGTCTCCCAGATGCTGAGGTCAGACGCCTTTGGTCTGGGAAATTTTCTGTCCTACCTAAAACCGAATGGTCCCCGTCCCTACCCTGTGCGACCTCCCACCTCCTGCTTCATGGCTGCACATCACTGTTCCAGGCAAGTGCTCCTGGAATTTTTTTCACGCTTCTTGTCTCTGGGACAAATTTTTTCTACCTCGGAGAGATGAACAAAGATTATCTCCATCCCTTTAGCACAAAAAACAAAGATGATGCCTCATGTGTTTTACAGAAGCAATGCCCAGCCCCGTCCAAGTCCATGGCGTGACAGTTTAGCAATAACCTGACGGTGAGGGGGAGTGGGGCAGCCTCTGGCTGTCAGCGCCCCAGGGGACCCCATGGATCTTCACCGAAGATCACTTCTCCAGCCGGCGGAGATCTTTTCAGGCACTCAAATGGGCTCACAAAGAATTTTGGTCGCCGCCTTAGGGAGAGAAACCCAAACATGCCAAGAAAGGGCCAGAGCCCTTCCCACCGCCCCAATGATGGGGGGGTTCCCGACCTAAGAGCACACAGAAGTGTACAGAAAACACACAAGCTCTAAATAGTATTTATTCCTTTTTCTATGTACTGGAGATAACATTCTTACGACTTAACGCTTTTATAGATGTTCTGGAAACTTTGATACCTAGAGGTCCACTAACAGAGACGTTTCTTTTCCCCTTGAGCCAGTCGAAGGTCCTTCCCACCCCCTCGGCAAAGCTCTCACTTGATCCCCGTTGGCACCTGGCGAGGAGCTGCTCTGCTCTCCAAGGGCTTTTCTTAGTGGTGGGAGGTAAAACTGGGCATCCCCTGCGCCCGTGGCCTGTACCAGTCCTTTCAAGAAACACAGTTTCTGAAATGCCAAAAGTTATCAAGACACTCCACAAAGTGAAAGTGAACAATATAAAACTCGGTTTCTTTTTCCTTTTTTTTTTAATATCCTCAGTCTATTTTTGGATCATTTGAAATCTTTGAGAAGCAAGAAGGATGGGAGACAGGGCTAACAGATTGCTAAAAACTCCCAAGTCTCAGCTCTTTTTGCACCTTCTGGATTTTAAAAGAGGAAAAAAAAAACAAACAAAACCATGAGGGATTCTTTTGTTTTTTTAAAGCAGCTGGAATTTTCCAACATCCAGATTTGCACTCATCCGTGGCTCGGATGCCTTTAGCACTGGTACCTTGAGGCCACCAGCCTTTGCTGTACGAGCTCAAAATCCCCACACTTTCTAAAAGAGGGGAGGGGGGAAGGCAAAAAGATGAAAAGCACAGAGAAAAAGGAAGTGGAATATCAGCACTTTGAGGGGTTTGCCAAGAGCCTCTTTCAAAAGCCACCTTGGGAATGCCCCCAGAGCAGCCACAGCTCTCGCTGCCCTTGAGCAGGGACAGGTGACGTCCGGCCTCAGGAAAGCACCGCCGGGGTTCAATGGGAGGTAGAAAACAGTGGATTTTTGTCGTTTAGATAGGCTGAGTCTTAAGGTATCAATTTGGCATAAATAATTGTTTTTCTTCAGTGTTGTGCCTTTTTGAGTTACCCACCTTTTTCTTTTGGTGAAAAGCTGCGTGGGGGTTGCTTTTTTTTTTTCCCCCCTCTTTTTCTTTCTTTCTCCCCCCCTTTTTTTTTTTTTTGTTTTGTTCCTAACTAATAATTAATGGACCTTTGCACTGTTGGGATGTGCTCCTCACCAGCCTGAGGGTGAAGAGAAACAGGAACCCTCCAAAAACGATGCACTAACCTGGAAGGAGGCTGGAAATTGGGCGGTTGATTCCCAGCGAGCGGCCGGGACCGTCTCCAGCAGCTTCCACTCTCTCCAGGTCCCCCCCCTTCATCAGCCGAGGCGCCCGGCGGCTGTGCCAGCCTTTTCCTGGAATTCACTGATCCACCAGCATTCCTAAGAAATAAGCTGCAGGAAGGACATTTTTGTAGATTGTGATTAAAATACAAAAGGGGATGCGAGGAGCTGCTCGCGCACCCCACGTTTACGACGGATCGTTGCACAGACGGACGTGAGTCGAAAACATGCTTTTGTTTTGAGGTTTGGGTTTTGTTTATTTTTTTTTTGGTTGTTGTTGTGTGTTGGTTTTTTTCTTTCCATTTTCCTTGCAGAAGGCAGATCTGAAACCACTGCTTTGGGTGGCGAGAGACAGGACCCATGGCCAGGCAGAGAATGGGAAGCTGCCGGGATCGGGGCTCTATCCGAATCCTTCTGGAGCCCGTTGCTGCCCCAGTGCTTTGCTCCTCGACTTGTCCCCCCCCCCATAAAGAAGGTTGGGACATTGCCTGCCGTCGCTTGCTCCCCGGGAAGCACCATGTCCTCACTCTGCCATGGCTACGGCTGAAAAACCTCAGTTTTTTTCATCCTTTTAATTTCTCCAGCGTAGCAGTACGTGAGCCGTCCCAAATGTCTGATCCAGAACCATCCGGGCATTGCTTGGGTTTTCTCTGATGCATTTTAGTTGTGCTTTTCCATCTTTTTCTCCTAACCTTTTGCTTCCCGAGAAGCAAACCTATAGAGCCGGGGAGTGGCAGATGGGAGAATAGGAATTCTGTTTCCAGCCGTTTGGTTCCTGCTGTAAATACCCTGTCATCATTCAGAATCCTGTGTCAAGACCATCTAATGGTGCTTTTTATTACAGTTAGCACACGCATTTTTAGAAACTATGTGTTTTAGGAGACCTTTGCTGTGTATATGGATACTTCTGTATTGTTCGACTGTTAGAAAATAAATTATTTCATTATGAAACAGAAGAGGTGTGCTGGCCGCTGCCTCGGGAGGAGAGCAGGAGGCTCATGGGGACATTGCCTGGATGGGAGATGGCATCTGGGGGGCTCTGGAACCTCCATCCCCCCCCCGGCTTCCATGTTTTCAGCACCCAGAGGACAGAGCTTTGCTGCCAGGAATGGTCCAGTGCCCCCAGGTCTCCACCTGGGTGGGTTTTGCCCCATGACTGAGGGTCCCTGCGCAGGTCAAGCTCTGGTTTTGGGTGCTGGTGCCACTGGGTGGGTGGGGGGGCCACCAACACCTCCAGCCATTGCTCCCAGACCAAAGGAAAAACGGTTGCTTGTTCTCAATGCCCCCAGGAAGCACTTTCATCCCCCCACAAACCTTGGGGCTCTGGGCTTTCCTGGTGATGGAGTCCCCAAAACCAGCTTTTTTTCACCTTCCCCAAGGCTGGGCTCCAAACCAGTAAACATCCAGTGCAATGAAGTGCCCTCGTGGGTAAAAGGGAGCGGGCAGAGCTGGGAGCTGGGTCCTGTTGCTTTTTTTTTTGCTGTTGTTGGTGTTTGCAACCTCCCAAACTGCTGGAGAGGGGGGACCCCAGCTGCGGGTTTAGGGGAGACCGTTGTGGGCACAAATGTAAGTGTTGTCTCTGATGGCTGCGTGTTTCTGTGTGTTGATGATATTTGAAGGGTCAGCCCGAACTATGAGTTTTCACAGAGCCCTTTAGAGGAAGCCCCTCTCTCTGCTGGTCATAATCTGTGCTTGGAGCCTACGCTTGAGCCTATGCTTCTTTTTCCTCTTAGCTTTAGTTTTGGCCTAGCAAGTGGTAAAATCTTCTATTTCCCTGTCCTCACACCCCCCTTTTCTCCCCCAGGGGTAGAAATCGCCTATTTTTTTCTGGTTTTCCCCCAAGATAGAGTGCATCAAGCTCCTCCCGGGGGCAGATGGGGGTTTCAAAAGCAGATTGCTGCCATTAAAGCTGTCCCACACGTGCAAGCCCTGGAGAGTGATGCCCAGGCCAGAGATACCTGAGCCATCGAGCTGATGGTCCGACGGGTTGACTGCTGTCCTGTTTAACAGGGGCCATCCCAGGAAACTTATAAAATGGGGAATACACGGCTGGAGCTGCAGCCGTGGGGCAGCCAGCATGAGATGGTCCTGGTCTTGCCTATTTCTCCCACATAGAATAATAGAACCATAGAATGGTCCAGGCTGGAAGGGACCTCCAAAGGCCATCCAGTCCAACCCCACCACAGTCACAGGGACACCCCCAACTAGTCAGGGTTGCCCAGAGCCCCATCGAGCCTCCCCTTGATCAGGGTTGCCCAGAGCCCCATCGAGCCTCCCCTCGAGTATCTCCAGGGAAGGGGCCTCAACCACCTCCCTGGACAACCTCTTCCAGTGCTCCACCACCCTCAGTGGAAAGAACTTGCTCCTAAGATCCAATTAAATCTGCCCTTTCTCAACTTAAAGCCATTGCCCCTCGTCCTGTCACTGCAGGCCTTTGGAAACAATCTCTCCCCATCTCTCCAGTAGCCCCCTCAGGTACTGGAAGGGGCTCTAAGATCTCCCTGGAGCCTCCTCTTCTCCAGGCTGAACAACCCCAGCTCCCTCAGCCTGTCCTCGGAGCAGAGGGGCTCCAACCCCCTGAGCATTTTTGTGGCCCTCCTCTGGCCCCGCTCCATCAGGTCCATGTCCTTCCCATGTTGAGGTCTCCAGGTGAGGTCTCACCAGAGCAGAGCAAAGTGGCAGAATCACCTCTCTGCACCTGCTGGCAATGTGTCTCTTGATTGGATGTGACTGGCCTGGGCTGCAAGTGCCCACTGCCTGCTCATGGCCAGACCTGCACCCCCAAGTCCCTTCCCTCAGGGCTGCTTTCTAATCCCTCATCCCCCAGTCTGTATTGATACTCAGGATTGTTCTGGCCCAGGTGTGTGACCTTGCACTTGCTCTTGTTGAACCTCATGAGGTTCACTTGGGCTCCCCTCTCCAGCCTGTCCAGGTCCCTCTGGATGACATCCTGTCCCTCAGGTGTATCAACAACACCACACAGCTTGGTGTCATCTGCAAACTTGCTGATGGTGCTCTAAATCCGTCTGTCTATGTCATTGATAAAAACATTAAACAGTGCTGGTCCCAGCACAGCCCCTTGAGGGACACCCCTTGTCACTGCTCTCCATCTGGACTTAAAGCCATTGAGTACAACCCTCTGGATGTGGCCACCCAGCCAATTCCTTATCCACTGAACAATCCACCCACCAAATCCATACCCCTCGAGTTTGGCGAGCAGGATGTTGGGGGGAACTGTGTCAAAGGCCTTACTGAAGTCCAGATAGATCATACCCATAGGTCATCCCTTATCTACTGACATTGTCACTCTTATCATAAAAGGCCACTAGGTTATTCAGGGAGAAGGTCACTAAGTTAAATGCACATGAGTGCATCTTCGCCTGTGTGACCGTGTGGATTCTGATCTCCTCCTGACCCTCTCTTCCTGCTCTGGCCCTGGCTGGCTGGCGTCCACCCCTCATCCTCAGGGACCACCTGGGGAGAGCCTCCAGGGTCTCCCTCCTCATCTCTGTCATTAAGCTTTTGGCAGCATTAAAAAACCAGTACCCAAGTGTTGGTTCACCTGAGAAGTTTCATTCACAGATTTGACAGAGTTGGAAGGGAGCTCTAGAGACCATCCAGTCCAACCCCCCGGCCATAGCAGGGTTGCCCGGAGCACAGCACTCAGGGCTGCATCCAGGTGGAGCTTGAAGATCTCCAGAGAAGTAGATTTCCATCGGCTTTGGTTGGTTCCCTGAACGGGGGCTGAGCACCCAGCATTGGGCCAGTGTTTATAGACTCACAGAACTGTCTCAGGGAAGGGAGAAATCCCTTCGGAGGCAAACAGTGTCTTCAAAGTGCCTGATGCTGCGCAGAGGGGTGAAGTAAAGTGGGATACATCGGGGTGTGAGGGATAAAGAGTGTGGCCAGTAAGTGAAGGGAGGTCATTCTCCCCCTCTGCTCTGCACTGGGGAGGCCACAACTGGAATCCTGCACCCAGTTCTGTGTGCTACTGGAACTACTGGAGAGAGTCCAGCGAAGGGCAACAAAGAGGACTGAGGGGTTGGAGCATCTCCCTGATGAGGAA
>BJBW01012367.1:369-34641 GCA_004320125.1 Scolopax mira | reverse complement strand
CACTGCTGGCTCATTGTCATTTTGCTGTCGACCAGGACCCTCAGATCTTTCTCTTCAGATCTTGTCTTCAGCAGGTCCACACCTAACCTGTATTGGTGCCTGACATTCTTCTTCCTCAGGCTAGGTCTCTCTGGAGAGCTAAGGCACTGATTATTTTAAAACAAAAAAAAAAAAAAAAGGAAATTTTATCACAGCACAGATTGTTGTCTTGTTTGAGGGTTATATTGTTGCTGTTGATTTCTTGACCCTTTAATGATATTTGGAATCAGCCAATGTGTAGAAAAGTTAAAATAAATGAGGCCAAAAAAAGAAAAACTCAAGGGGTGAGTGTTTTGGCTGAACAGTATCTCTGAATACGATAACAACTTACTTTTCTGGGTTTGCTAATATAAGGAAAGAAAATGTTTGCTTCAGTCAGAAAAAAAACTTAATTATCTTGATTTTTCCTGACACAGAGCTAGGACTGCAGTAAAAACAGTATGACTGGTCAGAAAATAAGAAAAGTGTTCATTTGGCCTCTGTAACTGAAAAAAAAAATCTTCATCTTGTGTGTACAAAGCATTCCTGTGAATTTCTTTACCATCCTGCTCTCAAATTATTTAAATGACCTTTATGTGGAAAAAAAAAAAACCCAAAGGGAAATTAAGCATTGCAACTGGACATAGATGCCAAGATTCCATGTCCATCTGGGCCTAGCTGACTACAGAAAAAAGCACACTCTAAATATAAAGTTCTACATAAACATAAATAAAATGTCCGGTGTCTTTGAAGTGTTTTCTTAAGATATTTTTGATTGTGTAAGGTAAAGATTAACTATCTCCCTCCTATCAAATGATATTAAATACCTAGTGATATTGTTTGCCCGTTCTTGACCCTCAGTTATTGGGAATTATCATACAAATACTGAACTATTCCTCACTAATGCTGCTGGGCAAATACAGAGTATGATTTTGAAGTAATTCATCTACTAAAGTTCATCTTAATTTAATGTATTTGTATAGATAATTAGAATACTGGCTCTGTTCATTAACATTTCAAATCTCATTTAAATGTAAATTGTAATATTCTTCTTTTGTGCAAGAATGGGTAGTTAGTGTCATTCATGAGTAATAAGTAATTTGTTCCTCATTAGCCATAAGAATAGATAAAGATATAGATCAAATGTGGATAGCAGGGGTAGTTTAAAATGGTTACCTGTCTGGAAGGGGAATTTAAAATAAGCATTCGTTGCTTTTCTGTAATTTTGCATTTTTAATTTGGTCCTAATTCATAATTCAGAACATTTTCTATTAATTGGCTCTTTGCATTATTCATAATGAGGGTGTGAAACTACAAAAATATTTTCTCTGAGTGACTTATGAGATTCAGAGTGAAATTTTAAAATATTATTTTCATATGGGTTCAGATTTAGAACATTTATAATGCAGAGCTCTACTTCCTGATATTCTTCAAAGCACTAGAGGAAATATTCAGAAATAATGAAGACTGGTTATATAATATGCTTATTTAAAAAAAATATTAAGAAATCTAATAGTCCTATTTTGACTAAAATATGGTTTGAACAGATTTGGAAGAACAATTCTAACTTGTTTCTGAAACTATAGCAAAGTGAATTAGTGATATTAATAATAACGAAAAAGATACCAAGTTTTCTTTCTCTTGATTAGATTAAAAATCAGTCTGTGATAGAAACCTTTAGCTTGGGTAGTGAGAAAAAAAAAAGTATCCTGTAATCCTTCCCATTTGTGAAAAGTGGAAATAAGAAAAAGAACGAAATAAGAATTTGTAAACCATTGCTGTCACATTGAAGGTTAGTAATCAACTTTTCTCTAAATAATCTATGTTACTTATGTATCATTTTAATGACATTTTTAGCAGGAAGTGTCAAAAATGAATTTGAAGCGTCCATGTGATTGCAGGAGAAATTAGGGAGGAAACTGATGGAATTTGTAAGTACTATATTAATGAATAACTACCCAAACAGCATTAGGAGAGAGCCAAAAAGAAAGGGGGAGCTGCTTGGTTAATATCACTGCTTGATTAACAAGATTGTGATCAAAACTGTAGGAATCAAATGAGAGCTGCCAATATTTGTGGTGTGTTAAACCAGGAAAATATATGTGTTTATAAAGGTATAAAAAATAATTTTTAAATCCCTTTACATAAAGAAGGTCTGTCTATTTATTTTTATACATGTACATCCTTGAGTAGACCTTTTATACAGAAGTATGAATTAGATATACCTGTGTGTGCGTCAAAATATTTTGTGATTTTAGTAAAAAATTATGATTCTGAACCATTGCCTGTCAGAAGCGCCTCTCCTATTGGCAGGAGAGTTTTTTATTGCTATTGCAAATCCATTTGATAAAAAATTCTTTATAAAATTTATTACATAAATCTGTTGATGATCTAATCTTTGTTCCTGAGTACTACATAAATATTTTAATTCTTTCCTTGTTTCCTTTGAGCAACTTGATCTAGCAGGAGGTGTCCTGGTCCAGCACAGGGGGGTTGGAACTAGATGATGTTTAAGGTCCCTTCCAAATTTAACCATTTTATGATTCTATGATCCTTAAACCCAATTATTATTGTTCTCAGCAATTAAGGTTGGTCGGTCTGGACAGAACAACTAGTTTCAGACAATTTGGTACCAAAAGCTTTCCTTTCATCTGATTGTCTTCATAGTCATTCTATGCTTGTGTCAAAGAGAAAGTTAAATGATTTATATTAAGGATGATCAGGAGATATCGCATGCAATTTTCTAGATGAGGAGCCTATTACAAGTGCCTCTCACAATGTAATTTATAGTGCTTTCTCTCTGCTGGAATATATTTAATATATATCACAAGACAGTATTTTGTTCAAAGCAAACAAAGGTGATGGAAGATACTTGTAAGATTACCAAGCATGCTTTTTAATCCTCTAATTTCCAGATTGTGAAATTCTAGTTTGTAATTCAAGGTTCTCCTATTAGCCCTAAATCCAAGACTCTGTGATTGATGTTAAGTCCCATTTCATTCTTCCAGTTATGACAATCAACTCATTCTTCCTGCTTGATATTCCAATGTTCCCCTCAATTGATGATGCTTTACAACCTCCACAGAACGTATTGAATATAGGGCTAGAAGGAACCTGAAGAGAATTTGGGTCAACCCTCTATACAATTAATTTCTGAAAACATTCAAATATGGTGATCCACCATATTCCTAGGCAATCTGTCATATTGATGTGCAAATTTTACATTAATGTCTAGCTTGATTCTTAGTTACTACAGTTTCAGTTCATTATTTTCTCTCTGTCATAGATATGGAGGGAAAATTGGTTTCTCTTTCTTCAGTACAACAGTCTTTTGCATATCTGAAAGCTGTAGTAAAAGCCACTCTGATCTTTCCTTCTTTTGGCTAAACAAGCTTAATTCATTCTTCTTTTCTAAAGTGCATATTGATCTCCACTGAATTCTTTCTAGTCAATCCATATCCATCTTGACAATCAGTGCACAAAGCTAAACACTGAATTCCAGCTGGTGCCTTATCAGCACTGAGGAAAGTAAAGAGTACTTGCTTGTCTTACAGGCAGGATTTCTGTTTATGCACCTTAAAATGAAATTTGCCTTTCTCATAGTGTCATCACATAGTTAAGTAACATTTGGTTTTATGATCCACTATAAACCCAAAGATCTTTTCTGAAGAACTGTTGTTTTCACTCTGTATTTGAGCAGAGGATTATTTCTGCTCAGGTCTAGTACCTTGCCTTCTCTTTATTGATTCATACTCTTTGTTTTTCTCTCAGACCATTTGTTGGGGGGGTGAAAAAAACAGGGTAAGGTGATCATGAATTCTGATCTTGATCTTCAGCACACTTGCAAACCATCACAACTTTTTTGTCAACTGCAAATTTAATCTGTATAGTGTTTATTTCACCAGCCAAATCATTAATTGAAACACTACACATAACCAGACTCAAGATAGATCCCTTGATGAGTTACACTCAAACTCTACACTACAAGAGGGAGCTACAGGCCATAAAACATAATTGTTCTTTCTATATTACATTTCCTTAATTTGCATATGAGAATGTCATGTGAGGTGTTGTCAAAATTCTTACTTAAGATCAAGATATATGCATTCTCTGAGTTACTATTTTTAAATAGATCTTTTACCCTATCACACAAAAGATTGAATGCCATTTGGCTTTAATGCATCCATATTTGGTTTTAGTTGCTTCTTACATTTCAGACATTTATTGATTATCTGATATTTGTCCCATAAGCTTTCCTAAATTTAAAAATAAGATACCTTTTCTATAATTCTGTGCTGCTTCTTTTATCTTTTCAAATATAGGCATTGTAATTTCCCTTTTCCAATCTTCAATAACCTTACTGCCATTAAAAAGGAGAAGCATGAAAAAAATCAGAAATTTCTAACTTGTATTTTAAGATTGGGTCAGTGTTTTCTTTTTAATAAATGCATTGAGCCAGTGTAATTAACTCACATTCTGGCAATTTTAGTTTTTCACTTAATAGTAATTTTGAAGAAACTGGAAATCTTTATTTCAGAACTCAGTCTGTAATATCAGGTATGTGTAATTAAGCTTCATCTTTTGGAACCTCTGTAGCAGGTTCCAAAAGATGTTTACATAGATTTATGTTTACAAAGATTTAAAGCTTCTTGAGCTCCTACAATCACCATATTCTTGGTATTTGGAGGTTTTCCAGATTTGGCCTTGATGGGATCTGTCTGTCACTTGGTCTTTATGTTAATCTTGTTCATCCTTGAGAGGCAATACTTTTTTCCTTTTTTCCTCAGGCTTTTCAGATTGGTTTAACTACTTGTAGTTAGCATTTCTTGGTAGTTTTCATCTTGATTTTTGCTTTTTCAATCTCAATAAAAATATTTTTTATTTGATTGTCTGACTGAATTTGATTGCTGGGTTGTATATTTTTTTTATTTCATTTTTCAACAAAAAAAAAAAAGGAATTTAGCATTTTGAGTGTTGCAATAAGCATCCATGTAAAAATAGAGGGGTTTTTGCTTGAGAAATGGAGATAGTAATATTCCCTGAATGAACTTTATTCAGAAAAGACACCTCATATTTTATAACTGTGACAAATAACTGTAAGAAATGGCCTTTTATGAGGCACTAAAAATATTTAAAGTCCAAGGAGACTTAAATGGTTAATTTGTTTGCATTTGTTTACTCTGTGTTGACACAATGAAACTGTCTTGCATCTCTTTTGTAAGAGATGTGGTTCACCTCATTGTTCTGTGCTAAAAACTCATTTTTTGTTTTTAATACTGTGAGAAATATCAAGTACTGATTGTTCATTGGATTATCTTTCTGTGTTCAACATTTCAGTGACAGTATGGGATTTATCCAGCATTTACTGTAGCATATAAACTTTTCATTTTATGTTGCCCATAGTATGGGGACAGTGATGGTGTAGCAGTAATTCACCTATTTTCACTAGTTCTTCACCTGTTTACTTTGAAACGTGAGAGAATTTTTCAGAAAATTACTTTTCAGAGACAGTAACTACTAAACAAACATGAGTTCTAAGCTTCCAAGTATACCAGGTAAGAATTTAGGATATTAAGATAAGCTTAATTTCTTATTAGGAAAGAAATCATTGACATTCACTTAATAAGTACTATAGTAAAGAAGATTCTAATGACCTATATTTTCAGCAAGTACAAATGAGAGTAGTTGCCTTGTCTTCAGTGGAGCTGTGTAAGTGAATAAATACCAGCTAAGAATTTAGGCCAAGAACTGTAATTTATCAGAGGCAGATTCTGTTTTACAAAGCGAACAAAAGCAAAACAAAAGCAATTCCTTTTCACATGTAATTCATCTTCATGCACTGTAGCTGACATGCAAGTTTGCTGTGACTGCATGGAGTAGCAGAATCCATAGTATGGATTTCATTTTGCATTTTCTTTTTTCTTCTTGCCGTTTGCATTTAGTATGTTATGAGGTAATAATACATAGTCAAGAAAAGGTGGCAGGAGGCCTACATGCGCAAACAAATTGCTTATGACAAAACTCAAACATCAGATGAAAGCGCAGAAGAGATGGAAGAAGGATCTGGGCACAAATGTGGAATAACTCAGACACTGTGTGAATGTGCAGGGATGAGTCTAAGAAAGAAAAAGCCCATGTGCAGTTAAATATGGCAGGGGACAACAAGGACAACAAAAAAAGTATTTACAAGTGTATCAGTAGCAAAACCAAAGACTAGGATAAATGTGGGCACACTGGTAAAAGAGGCAGGGGAGTTGATGACGAAGGACATGGAAAAGGCCAAGGTACTCCAAACATATTAAGAGGGTGATTAGGAGTAGTCAGCCTGGATTTACAAAGCAGAAATCATGCTGGACCAATCTAATGGCCTTCTGTGACAAAATGATTTGTTTGATGGACAAGGACATAAGAGTGGGCGATATTTACCTTGGCATTATCAATGTTGTTTCGCATAACATCCTCATGGACAAACTGATGAAGTACAGCATAGATAAGTAAACAGTGAGGTAAAATGAAAACTGACTGAAGGTTGTAACCAATGTTGTGAAGTCCATCTAGAGATGAGTCACACATGAGTGGTGTTCTTCATGAGTGGTGTCTTCCACTAATGTGGAAGTGTCCCTGCCCATGGCAGAGGGGTTTGAACTTGATCTTTAAGATCTCTTCCAACCGAAACCATTCTATGATTCTATTAATGCCTTTCAACCATTTCTGAAGGATCTTCCATTAACCTGAAGAAAACTCTAACTTTTTGTACTGTCTGAGACAAATGAGATAATTGGACAGCTGTTGTGGACAGATAATACCTGGATCTTGTATATAATTTCTTGCCTACTATATGACTGGACAACAACTTAGTCTGTTTGTACTGTTGAACTAATTATGGATCATAGAATCATAGATTATATTCTCTTTTAGCTTGAATTGCCTTGATCTTTTTTTAAGGAAGATTCTGAGTTAAATTCATTTTGACAGTTACCCTACCCACATGTATCTCTCAGGCATCTTTTACCTAAACATCTGACAATTCTGCAGTCTGCCTGTTTTTAACTGTTTATCGTTTCTTCCTGAGTAGATTAATGCAGTTGTGGCCTACTGGACTTAGTAAGATTACAAAATGTTTCCTCGACCTGTTCATAGA
Source organism: Scolopax mira (assembly GCA_004320125.1). NCBI lineage: Eukaryota > Metazoa > Chordata > Aves > Charadriiformes > Scolopacidae > Scolopax > Scolopax mira. The sequence goes on along the minus strand of BJBW01012367.1, from coordinate 27,482 downwards.
TCTCAGTGATGTCTGAAGAAATGTTGATGGTACCAGTCTTTGAACTCATGGTCCATATGTTGATTATGCATCTGCTAGGCCTTGCCTAGGAGATGTTAAATTTCTTGGTATTGTAAAAGGATTTACATAAGTTAGAGAGGACAACACAAACTTTTATGGATATTCAACCTGTGAGTTCTTCACACATTTGCAGCAAGTAATATCTTCCCTTTTTGGTGCTTTGAAAAGGTCAAGTATGTTCTGTGTTAAAGGTACACTTTCCTATACAAACTTCTTATGAATAGGCAAAATTGAATCAAAGGTAAATCTTTCTTTAATTACTCATACTGCAGGTGGTTTAAGACTTTGGTGAAGGTCTTACTGAGAGGCAGGTGTATTGTGTGTCAATAAAAAGCTGATTGTTAGTTTCTGTTCCCTTCCTGATATAACATGCTTCGTCAGGAAAAGCTTAATTCAATATTGAGCAGGAGTGCAGTTTTCAGAGCATAGTTTCAGCTAACGAGTAAAGACTCCACATTTTATGTTAAGGGGATGAACAGTCACATCTGGTAAATGAGTTGTACAATGGGTTGTTCAAAACTCTTATCTAGTGACCTCCTTCAGTGACAGTCATATTCTTACATTTTTTTAAGACTCTAATCCAACTATTTATTTTGAATTAACTACAGTTTAAAAACACTGCAACAGAAGAAATTGTTCCGTGTCTTAACTATGAGGTATTCATTTCACTTACCATCTTTTACATGTTCCAAATATCATTAAAAGCCTGTTAACAGACCTTAGTATCTTGGTTGGAAAGGTTAACAAACTGCAGGAGCTCTCTGTGTAGCAAATATTTAAAACATCTAACATATGGTAAAGCATTGTAACAGGCAGCTAACAGGGTGTGTAGATACTAAGAAAAAAACTACTTAGGGCCCTAGAGGAGAGAAAAACACCATGCATTTTCAGTTGAGTTGATTAACATGTGAAGGAATAATCACCTTTCAATACACAGTTACTTAGTTATTGCCTTTAAGATGAATTAGAGAAAGTTTCCTTTTTCTTTACAATATATAGTAAAGTTTATTGTTTACCCACACACGTTTTTGCCATTAAAAAAAGAAATAATTGTTACTATTAGATCTTTATTTCCTCATTCTTGCCTGAAGATACTGGCAAGGTCTTTGAAGGACAGAAACATTAATGTCACATGAGGATACTGCCTGAGCCTCAGCCTCTAGAGAAAGGATGTAGATTCATGTTTGCCATGTACTTAACTTTACAGTTTATGCAATACGCAGGTTTCTTTTCAAATTACTGGTGTGCTCCCTGCTGAGTTCTAAGATCCTTTGAATTCAGCAGCAAGGTATGTATCTCATCAGAGTTCGGTATATATTAATTTTGTCCAGTGTTACCTGCAGGAAACATATAATTTAATTGTGGTTTCTGTTTAGAAGTTAATTACATTGAAGAACATGTTAGGAACTGCAGCTATATTGAAGCATGAGTAAGAAGGAAAGTAAAAAGGGGAGTACTTAACAAATTCAATCAACAGCAACAGTTTTAGGAGGAAAATATTTTTTTAAATGCTTAATAACAGTACAGTGCCTTAAAATTATAAATACTACATTTCTCAGTCCAATGGGATTTTTCTGTTGAGGAGATATAAATAGATAGATAGGTAGATAGATATAAAATTGATCATATGAGAAAATACTACAGACAACGGCAGGCCTGAGGCATGAAGTGTTTTAAGGCAACAATACCAAAGTAATTCTGTGCAGAAAAGCAGTCTGAGACATAAAATAGGCCTGCTTTTTTGACTGCCTTTCACTTTGTTGAAATCATCTTCATTTTTGCAGGGTGATGGTGAAGACAGTGCAATGAACTGCCAAATCAAAAAGCTACGTGTAAATTGTTACAAAAGTTGAATGGTAAAAGAGAACCCCCATCCCAAGCATATAGAGAAGCTACCACAATCTGCTGGTCTTGAAAGCAGAACTCTGGCCTCCTCAGAGACTGACCTGCTGTGCAGAGGGAGAGGAAGAAAGGGCTAGCCCACCACAAATGGTGAGTGATCCACCTTTGTGCTCATTTTGATAAACAGGCTTCTGTCTCTTCTATTAGGAAAGCTTTTTTCTTCTATTTATTTTCTGTGACTACCTGGTTTGCTTTTGCTGGCAGAGCCTAGCACTCAGCAAGCTTAATACAGAAGAAGCTGTGGTTAGACCTCTGCTGTATTCTGGAGTAATGCATTTTGAAGGTGTCACACAAGTAAGCGATGGAACTTTTGGAAAAATTTTCGGGGCAACTTGTCTGTCTTGTCATTTACCTATTGGTTTGCTATAGAAACCATTAATATACATAGAATAGATTTTATCTAAATTAAAAAGACAGACCAGGAGGGCCAGATAGGAGATGAAAAAGCTTAACAATCTGTAACTCTACAAATAGTACATTTTGGAAAATTTTTCAAATTGAGCCAATCTGCCATAAATTTATGGTACTATATGATGAACTCAGTAATTTGAGTAACAATGAGGTGAAGTGATTATACGTATTTATCACTTTGGGAATTGGAGATCTCTGGGATGGGAGCATTTGCAGACTTAAAAATCAGGCCAGTTTTAAGCTTTAAAACTGAATTGTTCTGTGTGGAATGTGGTCTGTGGAAATCCTCACACACATGCATTAGACAGTTTGAAGGCTGGGTTCATATGACAAATTGCAGAATCATCCAAGTCAATTACTTCAACAGGTCCCAAGTAAGCATGTCTTCCTTCTCTGTCATTGTGTTTCAGTTACAGATTCTTTGTTGGCACAAACATCTTGAAGCAAAAATTAATTTTTTTATGAGGAAGTTTGCATGGGTACAAAACAGTCGCTGTTTTTCCTTTTCCTTCACATTGAACTCTAAGCTTTATGACCTTTTTTCTCTAGGCTTGTTTTAATGCCCTGAATGTGTTTGTTCTTACTGTAATGAAGGACTGGTTTTGTTGTAGTACTGTGGCTGCCTGGCAGATTGTTTTAGTTGATTCAGCCATCGGTTTTCTCAAATCTCAGACCTTCCAATATGATATCCAGATACACTTGTACTCTCGGTTTTCCTTTTCTCTACCCACTAAACTTTCTGGGAAAAAAAAAAAAGCCAAACCAAGACGGCAACAACTTCTCCACATATTACAATATGTTTAATAAAAAGAAGTGATGATTACAGAAGTTACAGGAAAAAAATCTGTAAGAGGTGATCTCTTCTTTGCTATGCCATTCTAGGAGGTTTTTAAATACAGAAGCATTGGTAGCATTGAGATAGGCTACTAATAATTTATTGTTGTGTTAGCACCGAGAGCACCCAGCTAAAGCAGCAGAGGTTTCTTTTGTTCAACAGTGTTAAAACACACGAGAAAGCTTCCTATTGAATTGTGGATTGCATAATTAAGAATTATAAAATGACATTCGGAAGGAGATGTAAACAGGAATTCTATCAAGATCATATTTCATAGACTGAAATAATAAAAAGTAAAAGACATATTAAAAAGATAAGTTTATTTTTTTGAGATAATAAACCAGCATGACTCTTGTCATTTCTCATATGATGATCCATTCCAGTACTCTCACCTAATATTAGTTTAATGTAAATACTGGAGAAAATATATAGTAAAGTGAAAAGAATGGTTTGGCCAGGGAAGTGGTTGAGGCACCATCCCTGGAGCTATTCAAGAGACAAGTTGACATGGTGCCCGGGGATATGGTTTAGTGTTGGGTTGGTGTTGTTTTGGGTGTGGTGTGGGGTTTTATTTGTTTGTTTGTTTTTTGTTTGGTTTGGTTTTGGTTTTTGGTTGGTTTTTGTTTTGTTTTTTTCTGTCGGTTGGACTAGATGATCTTAAAAGGTCCCTTCCAACCTAGGTGATTCTGAAAAAAAAAAAATATGTGGATTCTGCAGTTTAAGAGGATTTACTCTCTAAATGGACCATGATATTAAAAATAAATAATAAAATAACAAGTTTCGCTATGAAAGCTATTATTTTTCTTGAACTTCTGCTGTTTTATTTTAGAGCTCTTTTATTCTTATCCATCTGCTTGTATAAAAAACTGTTTTTAAAAAAGAGTGTTGTTTGTCTCCTTGTTTTTCAACCAAGCAAGTTTAATTAAAGAAAGATTAACTGTTTTCATGGATTCTTCTTAAGTAGATTTTACTTTCTATTGATGTTTTTCTTTTATGACTTGATGTTCACGCTGTAACATATGCCTGTGAATCCTTTCAGGGCTAATTTGAATGGAAAAATAGAAAACAACTTCTAGCTTCAGGGTTAAATTATTGTAAGCAGAGTAACTTTGTTTTGATTGTATTCAACACGATTTTGTATTTTTGCAGCTTGTCCAAGATTCAGTTACATTAGACAAGGCTAGTAATGTATTTGAAACAGAATGGTTTTCCTGTTCAAAATCTTAAAATAAAGATCACAGCATAATTAGTACTAAACATTCTCTGTGCTAATGCTATTTTTCTCCTAATTGAATGGCATAAACAAGTTTCTAGTTAACAGGGTATCATGAGTAAGTATTTGCTACTTACTTCTCTGGTTTAGAATACTAAGCTTCAGTGGATAACTAGGCTGACTCTGTTTCTTTCCTTCTTTCAGACACATTTCAGATCAAGTTAACCTGAAGTTAATATAGTTCCAGCTCTATAACAGGCGGCCTGGTTAGAACAACCTGTTTGCTCAAGTTTGGAAGCAAATCAGGACTCACACAGCCAGTTTGTATCAAAAGTGTGTTTCCAGATGCACTATGGAAAATATGCATTTTACAGTATATGCACGCAGGTTCCCAAGCTTGTGTTTCCCCTGCATGATAAGGGACTATTTTGCAAGTTTCAGAATCCACCATTTCTAAAAAAAATAGTAGTTACAGCAGTGGTTTGCCTGCTTTCCCGTGAACACTGCAAGGCTGGAATATGCTCCTAATCTTATTTCAGGTCATCTATAGCTATATCTATACAACACTGTAGGGAGTGCAGGGACTTTGTCTAGCATTCTAGCCTCATAGTCCCAGAGAATCAGAGAGCAAGGGCTTACGTTTTAAATGAGAGTCTGAGACTCAGGTAAACTGTTTCCATAGATCGAGCCAGTTGGTTTGAAAATGGTTGGTTCTTTTACACTTAAAGCCAATTTACAGTACTTTCATAGTGCTAAGAGCTATGTAAAATTTACACGGTGTTTTCCAGTATAATTCATATAAATGTCAGGCCTACTATATCTTACATGTACAAAAAAGGGACATTCTTTTTTCTGTTGTATCCACACTACCTTACAGAACAAGTCAGTGAATGTTCAGAAACACAGGTAGGTGCTCCATGCTAGTTGAATCCTGAATGAAAATAACTAGTATTTGGAGGAGCCCTAGAAATGGAAACATGGCTTTAAGATAGCATAGTCTATTCACTGGTGAACAAGTATAACCAAAGATGTCTTTATGAACAGTTCCTTTAAATTTTATAATGTGTTCCTTCATACAGAATCAGTGTTAGTTCAAAGCCAGGGGGCTCTTTTCCTTTTCTTCTTTGGTGTGGTGTAAGAACTTAAAATGATGTGGAATTATGTTTTGCTCATAGTTGGCATTTAATTCCCAATCTGTAGCAAATGCTGAATTAGAAATGGTTTATAATTTGGAACAGAAACAACTCTTTCCAAAACTTCTGTGAAATGAAAATACTGAAAACAACTTTAGCTTTTGATCTTTTATTTCTATTTTTATTATAATTGTATGCATTATATATTTATATATATATAAGATATAAATGAATAAGCTGAGAATTAAGCTTTTTATTGGGAAGGCTCACTTCAGGGCTTCCTGAAAGAATGGAGGTTCCTAGAACTAAATTATATAGATATATAATTTTAAGTACCCTGTAAAAAAGACAATGGACAGAATCTATTAGTATATTTAGAGGACGATGCTTTTTGGTGGGATGTTTTGCTTTCATTGAAATAGTATGTTTCATTGGGACATAATTTCATTGGGAAAATTGTATAAACTTATTATAAATTATATAAGTGTGTATTTGATGCACTTAAGTTTCATTAAGACAATGCTAGAAGGGAGGCATGACCTCTTACCACTTTTACCAAGAACTGTAAATCACTGAATTGCTAGTCATGTGTTCAAGGTTAAAGCACCGTATATGAAAAGGAAAAAAAAAAAATTCCTCTTCTCTTCAAATAACAGCAATTATACCAGTTTATTCTGTGCTCAGAATAATTTTGACCTGTGGATAAGGTTGCAAGTTAGGATTTTAAGAAGAGCCTAAGGGAACACAGTGCTCAAACCTGCTTTCATTGAATGAGAGTTGGAATATATTAAAATTCCCCTGTCTCAGTGTAAAATTTTTTGTTGCTACATTTGAAGTGTCCAAATTAAAATTCAGTCTGAGATAGTTCCTTTATTAGCTTGGAGGTACATTATTGCACACAAAAACAAAACAAAAAAAGGCTGGTGTATGCCCTGGGAAGAGGAGGAGAAGGACTTTTCGAAGCATGCTTACCTCCATGCTATTTTTATCCTATTTAGTTTATGGGCTAACCAAACTAACAAAGGGGTGGAGCATGGAAGTAGTAATGCATTCCACTTTATACTAAACAAGTCACCCTCCCTGTTGTCCTACTGTAATTAGTAAGATAAGGTGTATGTGTATCTCTGTTGGGCCTGCCATTTGGCTTTGCTGGTTGCCACTTGCAGTGTTCATTAATCCATCTGCCTGGCACCATTCTTTTCTAGCAGCAGGTCCCTTTGGTGGTGTTGCTTTTGCTAATGCTTATCCTTCTACTTTCATTTTTTATGGTGGTGATGGACATTCTATGTGTGTGTAATACTCTGGTAGAGGGCTGCTCCCTTGCCATTGCAAATGACAGGCTCTTGCCCTTTTTTGATTGGGAATCTGTTGCAGTCATTAGTGTGACAGCTTTTAAAAGCATCAGTGTGACAACTAGAAATTCACTGACCTCGGCTGGAAATAATATTATCTGGGATAATTTCAGATAGCACACGGATACCTTCTTGGTCTTGCAGAGGTGCCCAGTTTGTTTCAATAGGACAGCCTCTCAGAAAAAAAAAAATTCTTGCATGGAAGTACTTACAGGATTAGGCTTTTGCTCTACGTACATAAGTCAGATTTCAGAAGTATTTGTTAAACATGCATAAGGTTGATTAACTGTTTAGAAAACACAGGACTGTTTTTTGCAAGTTTACAGCACTGCAGAAGAGAGTCTATTGTTTGACTTCTTGATCAGACACTTCTGTGTGCAAAAAGCCAATTTCCATGAACTTTTCATCAAAATTGATGTATTTATGTCTGTTCTTTTAATTCATTTTTACCTAAATTTTTCCATGCACAGGATAGGAATAATTACCCTTTGTATGCCAAGATGTTTAGTGATACTCCTTAAAATCGAGAGTGACTTTCTCCCTCTCATTTACTTCCCAGGAATGTGATGAGTTCTGTAAAGATGAGCTAGATAATACCTGTAATGAAGAACCCCTCTATCTAGTTATTGAAGCTTTCTTGTCTTCCAATCACTTAAGTTCAAGAAAAAACAGTAAATAGCTTTGAATATACTGTGTCTGTCTCTGGGGTTGAGTTTTTTTAGCATTTCTTTTCAGTGCAAATCATAACAGTTGACTGTCCAGAGAATACCAGAAATATATTTGAGGTTAAATATGAATAATATTGATCTTGCAAATCAGATGGAAAGTGTGAAGACATTCATAAACTTAGGGTTATATTATTCCGTTGTGGGTTTTATTTTACATATGTAATGTTTTTTCTCCTCACTGTAAATATTCTGGACATCGGTTGTCCCAGCATCTCAGACAAAATCTAACACTGATCATATGAGGACACAACCATTTGTGTTGGCCCATGAGGACAGTCAAGCTGGCTGAAGCCATCTTAGCAATAGAACTGTGATTGTAGCATTGGTGAATGCAAGTGAGACTTGCAGGTGAAATAAGGGAGAAGTAGTAACTGATAGAAGTGAGTGGAAGAAAAAAAGCTTTGGTAATTTGTTTGTTTCATTGTGACACTTCAAAAAATGGCTTATGTATTCATCTTACAATGATATTTAATCGATTTTATGAGTTTAATTATTAGAATGAGATTTGACACATTCCGGGTAGCTATGTAAATATAAACTAACAACTGTTGAAGTTTTAGCAATGGGGATCTTTTAATGTGTTAAATATTTTTCAATGTTTAGCTGTTTACATAGCATCAGCATTGTATATAGGCTTTCATTTAAACCTCCGGTTAAATTTTATTAGAAGAGTAATACTTTTATAACAATGTAATGTTTCTATTAGCATTATTATTGATTTATCATTCTTTCTCCTTTTATTCCTTTCAGTAAATTTTGTAAAAGACAAAATCATAGTGTTGCAAATATCTCTGTAATAGTACAGGACTATTCATTAGTTGTTTCAGTGGAACACTTGACAAATTTTAATGCACCCCATAATTCTGTCCAAAGGAAAGAGTATTTTTTCGCCTGCATGCAGTCAATGTCTTAACTCAGGAAAGCAGCTCAGATCTTATGCTATAACATGAAATAAATATAATAGACTTGAATACTTGATATACAAAATACTTGAATAGAGAAAATATATGAGTTCATAAAGGTGAATACAAAGGAAAAAATTCTGCCCTTGTAATCAGAAACAAAACTACCAGACAAGGGAATCTTATGATTTTTGTTTTAATGCAGGTTTAGTGTTCATTTGGGATTAGGTTTCTGTAGGGCTTATTCAGGTCAAATACCAGTTGTAGTTATCTTGTACCTCTAAACCTGCTGAGGCCCAGATGTAGGGCACAGTGTGTAATAAAGACTTTAGATTAGAGACACAGGAAAAAGCATTCATGCAAGAAGCAAATTCCTGTGAGGTTCATTCCTTTAAATAAATGATTGTGGTTTTATCCCCAGTTTCATGATTACTTCCTTGCAATACAGATGATTTTCAAAAGTAAGAAATACAAAAATACCACATCCTGTACAGAACCAAGAATAGTTTGGGTCTGAAATGCTGGCTGCATGGGAAGTACAAGCATTGTGGTCAAAATCTTTTTCAAGTCACATTAGTTAACCTTTTCAAAGCAAGATCCTTCAGTTCTTCAGTGGTCTTAACAGCATTCACGAATAACCTAGGCTAGCTACTTATTTCTGTGGAATGGAGGTGCACTGGGCATGTCATAAAGTTCTTACTAGAGCATGAACTGTTTGTTTTACGGAGCTAAGATACTTCAATTCACCCATTCAGAATTCTGTTTGATACAGTTATAATAAGTACTATTTCCACTTTTTAAGCAGTCTGCTCACCGCTTGAACTCCTTTCCTAACCATCAGCAAAGCTTCCTTTTTTGGTCCTCTATTGATTGTGATGACTCATTCATAATTTGTGCTGCTTCTTGTTTGCCCTGGTTTCTCTGGCTCTTGCACTGACACAATTTTGCTCATGACTGATTTTGCTTTTAGCACCTAGGAGCAGTTTGTGGCCCTACTCATATTTACGTGGTCCTCCTACAAGTGCTGATGAATAGGTGTCTTATGTTCTACGGGCAGGGAGAAAGGAAATGTATATATGTATACATTTGACTAACACACTATTAGCTGCTGTAGTATAAATTCTAATCAATGAAGTATGAGCACAATTGAAATGATAAACCATTTGCCTGAGCAAAATAATTGATGATGAATAATAACTTGCAGTATGCTACTGCTTGTCTGTTCTTTGCAGAGCAAATTCTGCTAGTCAGGGTGATGCCTTCACCCTTATGGCTTCACCCTTATGGTCCAGTATGGTATTCCAGCTGGTGCTTGTCCTCGAGCACGTCAGTTCCACTAAGTCACATGCTTAAAATCAGAAACACAGTAGGTAGTTGGATGTGCAAATGGATCCTTCCTTACTGAAGCTCCCTTTTATTCAAATGAGGGCTTGTTCTGAGGCATTATGCTCACAACGTAATGAATTGCATAAAGAGAACTGAGGATATATCTTTGGTATATTCAATATGTATCATTAAAATATGTGCTTGCTGAAATTTAACAGACTCTTATCTTTAAAATATCAGTTGGCAGGAGAAGAATATTGCATAAAATCATTTGCCCTTTTACAGACATTAAAATGGCCTAAATATTTCCTGTCTTATGTTACAGCCTATTCAGAAATCTCACTGTAGAACGTGCAAATGTGTAGCTTTATCATGGTTTAAAAGTGTCATCCGTAGTGAGCTTTTAAAGTCAAGAATATATAATAGGGGCAGAATGCTCAGTTTTCATGTAAAACTTTCCAACAGTAGTTAGCTTTTCAAATGAGGTTTCCTGTGTTAGCTTCGCAAGACAATTCTTGTCTTTGCTTTGATGAGTGTAATAGTTGTAAATTTTCCTCTTGAAGTAACATTTTGAATGCAGTGGCTACATCAGGTGCAATGCCTTTAGTTTCACCACTTTGTTGGAAAGTAAGGCTTTACATTTTCACAAGCTGAAATGTTTATTTGATTGTCTGCTTTCTTAGGTGACTTTTGAGTATTCCCCAAGCAATAAGCACTGCAAATTTATGAAGTCTTTGCCCCATATTTTTTTATCTTTTATATATTGCAGAATTGACGTGACATTCTGAAGTACATGATAATGATTAACTTCTTTAGAAGTCATCATAATATGGATAGTTTTTTGTATCTGAAACTGGAAAAAAAAGCTATAGGGGAACAAAAGTAAGTTGATCTTACTTTTTTCAAGCCAAAGTTCCTCTGGCTTGAAATAAGCAGATAACTAATTATGACACTGTCAGAGTGCTTCCATGACAGTGGATTATTTTTTTAAGAGACAACCAGACTTTTTTTAGAAGACTTGAGAAAAATGTTTGGAAAGCAGAGGCCATTTGTGATGCTTTAGTTTGTGTTGTGTAGAGTTATTAGCTTTGTTTTAAATGCAATTATCAGCTCCAGGTATAGGCTTCTTTTACATACAGTATTTACAGTATGATGCATTATACAGCAACAAATTGGTTTTGTTAAATGTGCTCTTAGGGAAAGAAAGGACAAATACTAGGAATATACTTGGACTTAGAAATTTCATGGTTGTCAGTGGCATCCTTTAGGTCAGCCAGAATTTTCTTGGTCTTGGCTGTGAAAACAAGTCATTCTATAGTCTAATGTAGTTTGGATTTTAAAAAATGAGAGACTAAGAAACACTGAAAATGCTGTAAGTATTGGGTTTATAATTGAGTGGTGTTTGTAGGTTGTGGAAGGAAGTAGAGGGGGTTTGTGGAAACATTTGGAAAATATCTTTTGGCTATCATCTAGATGTCCATGCAGAGATGTCAGAAAGAGTTTCAGCTATGGTCAAGCAGGAATTCATTTCACATAGCATGAAACACCAGGGTGAAGTTGAAAGTTTTCCTGAGAAATTTACAGAGCTGATTCACTCATTTGCACTCCAGTTGCCTGGGGGAGGAATATTTCTTTTTCCTCAGATTATCAGAAGTTAGGATGACTCCCTGATTATCTTAGTTACCCCCTTTCAAAGTTAGATAAGACTAATCAAGGCCTCTGTCATGCGGGTTCTTCTAACTGCATCAAGGATTAAAGCATTCTTTTGTCCATTAGTTATTTTTACCCTTAATGAATCACTGATGCAGGAGAGAGGACTATGTTATTTTTTTACTTCTGAAGAGGTCAGGACATAATGGATAAAATCCACGTAGTAACACAGCTTTCTGAGTACTTTTTGTAAAGTTGCTTTGCTATTTTAGAAAATAACTGGGTTTTTTTTTCATTTCATAGGTGTTATGCAGTAATGATTTCAGTGGCTTCAATCTACGCCTTAGTCAAATAACATTAAAATGATGAATAAATCCAAGGTGTGTTTTCAGAAGCAACACACAAAACACAGTTGTGTTGTTGGCTTTACAATCATTGCAGCTACAGATCCAGAATAAACAGAAGTAAATCATTGAAGCCAGTATTGTTGTCTCACAGTGAAATCCATGTGTTTGGCAAAATGTATTGTGAAGCTGAGAGCAATGTCATGTGGAGGAATCTACTTTCAAACAGGTTTTCTTACTCATTGTAATTGTATATTTATTTTGATCAGTCTCTCACTTCATTATTCTAAAATATATTTTTATGGCTGTGATATTTATTTTTATTTAAAAATTAAGATAATTTTCAGATCAGTTTAACTTTTAGGTCACTTAGGCCTAGATACTTTACTGTGGAACAGAAAATTCCTAATTATACTGGCTAAATCAGTTTGGAAACTTCTATCCATAGAGAAAATACAACTCCAAATGACACAGTACTCTCTTACAAATCTGCAACAGAAGCAATGCTTTTCCCATAAGTCTGTTCTGTTTTAATTTTTCTTTTGCTAACTGACAAAATAAATAAATGAGAAAGTATCAGTAGATTTAATTCTAAAGTTTGAGTTTTCTATGGTGCTTCTAGTTGGAATACAATTGATGATTTGTCCTACTGGCTTGAGGCATTAGCTAATTCATCATGATTAGTATTTGTACAGTAACTCTGGCTTTTCCCTCTTGTTGTGATTAGCTCAGATGATATTAATAGCCTTCCCAAATATACCAAAATATATACATTTTATGTAAAATGGTGATGAAAGACAGCAAGTGCAGCTATATAAAGGTCAACATTTATCTTTCTATGCTTTTGACGATTATGGGTATTTGTACAAATTCTAGCTTACAGTTGTTCCTTTTGTTGTACTTTGGAGGCTGTGTTAATGCTTCAGCCCTGTTTTTACAAAAATAATTTCCTCTCCCACCTGCAAAGATGGAGCTGAGGCCTCCAGAGGCAGTGATGGCCTCCCATGGGAGTTCCTCCACAGTGTAAGAGATTGTGGTATCTCTGCTTTGATTTCTTCCAATTGTTCCTTTTGAATTTTCATTAGTAGAGCTTGTTCCAATGTAACGACTGGCCAAGAACTACTGACTTCCTCACATTTTTGAAATATCACATTCATATAGATTGTCAAAATAGTCACCCTTCTGTTTGTACTCCTGTTATGGGAATGGCTCACATTTAAAGACTAAAAAAGCCAGATTATTTTCCCAAGGATTTTCAATTCTGAGATAAATATATTCTTGGGAAACCAAAGCAGATGAAGAACAAGCACCACATCCTCAAGATGAGAGGATAGTTCCTGTCACAAGCATAAAGACTTTTTATATCCCAAGATATAAAAAATGATATCTGAGAAACAGACTTCCTAGATTTTGGTCTACTACTGTTAGAGAAACAGTGCACTGTGTGGAGTTCTCAGTATGGGAAGCTATAAGTAATTTGGTTAAGAGTAGGAGAAGAAGGCCAGAGAGACACCTCTTTAATTTTCAGGAAATTCAGAGTATCCAATTCTTAAAGCTTTTGGAATAGATTGAAAAATAAGTAAGTGATTGCCTGGGCTATGCTGTTAGCATCTTGACTTTTCAGATTGCATATTTTATTTTAAAACCTTAGCTAGAGCTTTTCTGTTATTTATTTTCAGGGGCAATACAGTATCCACCTGAGCAGCGCTAAGAAATAATAATTACGACAAACGAACACTAAATGGTAAAGGCCTCTGAGTCACTGGGTAGGGAGCCTGTCAGTATATATGTATGTATACTCTTTTATCATTTTGGCAATGGTTGATTTTTTCCTACATGCATCTCTTAGGATGCCTCAACATGGGTGAATACTGACAGTTACATACCTAATTCAGTCAATCAGAAAGAATCTTCAGTCTGTAAGCATTTTTAACTGTTAGTATAGCTCTGCCCTGACTGCTGCATCTCTCTGGTGGACTCATTAGGCTGTTCTTAAGACAGAGTTCATGTGTTTACTCAGCTTCTGAGCCAGTAGTGGAGCTCTTCCGGATGCTTCCAGTCTGGAGAGTTTTGATGTCCCTGACATCCATCTTCGAGTTGTTGAGTGGTTCAGAGTTTGGTAAACTGTTCCTAGGGGTAGATCTACATTAGCAATTCGGCTTTGCCAGGGAGCACTCTGCTGAAGTCAATTTCCGCTTGCTAGACTCTAGTTTGCTTCACAGAACAGTCTGGGACTGCTCAATCTGTGCTCGCCTTTTGTGTGGATCTAAAGCAAAAGTGGCACTGCTGGAGTGAGCCTGGTGACCTTCAAGTGCTGCTGAGCATTCCTTCCCTGCAGCCAGTGTGGAGCTAGTCTGAACTACCCTTCCCACTCTTCTTCATCTTCCCATCCCCATATCTATGTAGTACTGATTGTAGATTGTCAGCACCGATTGTTTCTCCAACACTCCTAGCTCTGTTGCACTACACTACAGCTAAAATTGCAATCTTCTGAGGTGTTTTATGGCTGTATTGCCACAAATATGTGGCAACGTGCACAAATGTGCCAGCTCCACATGATGGAGCTGGTAAAGAAGCTGGTTTAAAGTAAGGAACAAGAGAATTTTGCGGAAAGCTATTTCTGATTGTCTAATGGTAGGTTCCAATTTTGTGCCCAGACTTCTTGGCCAGATCTGATCTTGCTGCAATAGGGAAACAGATGAACATTGAAACGAGTGCCTTAAATTTAGGATGTAAATTTTAAAGGCTGTGCTGCTGCTTACCTGTGTTTAAACTATAAGCTTAGCTGGGATTTGGACAATTTCTGAAGTACAGAGGGTACCTGACAGATAACAGAGTAAGCAGAAAGCTGAATATGTGTGATCAGACAGTCTTGCTGATGTAATTTTTCTAGCTTAATTTGGTAATAATTATGGTTTTAGGGCAATATCAGCATATGACAGAACTGCATAGGCTACTTCTATAATTTTCTCACAAATACAAAGATATTTTCAGTTCCAAAGACAGTGCAATTTTTAGCTTTCATTGTCTAGAAAATGTGAAGTTCTGTGAGAAGGAGAGTAATAAAAGACTTTAATTTCTGGCTGAAGCTGATGCCTGCAACAAACTTGCTAATGGAAACAAGGCATTTTGCTGGAAGTTGAGATATCCGAAAGAGATGATTGTTTACCTATGGTCTTTGTTCCAGAACTTGAACAAAAATTCAAGTTTAACTTACTTATTATTTTCATATTGACTTCCTGTTGCTTTTTTTCTTCATTATAACTGTAATGTAATATTAAGATTTAAATTTAGTCTAAAAACTTTCTAAGACACTTACTCAAATTACATATGTGCCTACATAACCAGATGTAAAACAAAGTGTACCTTGTTGTTACATCAAGTGACCTTGATGTTACATATCCAAACTTCAGCTTGTTCTCATATCCTGTAGACTGAAGCAGAGAAGAAACTGAACATTTTTGTGGGTTTTTAAAGTAAATTTTTAATAACTGTGTTTAATTTCACCTGGGTATTGCTGACCTTTAATTATACTACAGAACTGTTGCAGTGCATCTAAAGCCACTTTTTTTGTTTCCTTTCACTAAGAAAAAATAATAATTTAAAAAATAGTCCCCCCTCCACTTAATATCTTTATTATTTTATAAATTCAGAAACTCTCTAAAAATAGCATCTTTATAGCAGCAGGAAATAAAAAATTGATTTCTCATATTCCTAATGGTTTCTCATCTTCCTTTGTGGCCTGGCTTCATCTAGGACAGTTAATTTCGTTTTTAGTGGTTGCTGTGTTTCAGATGTGGTATGAAAGGAATGTCAAATATTGTTTTAGTAGTTGCCAGGTGTTTTTATATTTTCAAAAACTTTTTTCAGTGTCTCACAAAAGCTTAGAAGGAGCCTAGACAGAATGGTGGAATGGCCAATGGAATATTCTGTGCCATAGACATTGTGCTTGGTATATAAATGGGGTTACCTGGGGGACGGGTACTCACGATTGATGCTCAGGAAAGTACCAATTCACCAAGTGGTGAGAGTGACTTGTGTCGATGTTGTTATTATTTTCTGTTATTATCCTATTAAAATGTCTTTATCTCAACCCATGAGGGTGGGTGGTTTTGTTTTTTCTTTTCCCTTCCTTTTCTCCCTCTTCTCTCTGCCCTTCTGGGAGAAGTGGGGGCTGCGTGGTCCTAGCTGCCGGGGTTAAACCATGACACTGTTTCCAAATAAAATTAAGATCAGTATAATGCACAAATTACTTCAGTAGCTAGCTTCAAAAGGCTATATAGCCAGATATTTTAGTCCAAGCTCCTGGTACCTTTATTTGAAATGTTGTTAACATTTCTGTGGTGCCTATCATGTTTTGTTTTGCTTTACAAAACAGAAATCAGAAACAATTCACTGAGTCTACAATTTATTTTCAACTGATTGTTCAAAGCTTCAGTCATCAACCTTAAGGGCAAGTTTGGATGCTGGCATACCATAAATTTCCATTAAAACATATATTAACATAAGTATAGATTGCAGATGTACAATCTTGACAACTCAGTATGTGGACAAGGATGCTGTTGTTAGAGTTGAGTATGATCTCCATGTATCAAAGGCAAACAAACTTTGCACAACATTTTTGGGAACTTCTGAAGTGTGAGGCAGTATCTCAGCTAATATAAATTGTCATGGCTCAGCTTCCACATCAGAAAGGAGCAGATTCATCAGTGCATTTCTGTCACTAAATGTGGATGATTTATTTAAATGCATGAAGTCACAGGAATATGATAGGAAGCAAGTACCACATAGCAAAACCTGAGGTCCTTCACATTAGATTAGCCTTGTAAGAGTCACAAAATTTTAATGACTAGAGCTCTTGTGCGAGGGAGCTGATGAATCACTTGTTATCAGCTCTAAGACCATAAAGCAGCAGCAGGTACCAAAGCACAAAGCCATTTGTTTAAGTGTAATAAATAGGGGCACAATCCAATGAGCTAAATAACCTGTGGACTGCCAGTGATGGTACACAGATCATCAAAGTGCACTTTTTAAATGAATGCACTAGTGTCTGAGATATGTAACACTTACAGACGTGTTGTCACTAAGAGCAACTATCTAGTATTGTGGAAATGGGTTTCACCAACTTTCTATTTGATTGACATTTAGTAAATGAGTTTGCTTTTCTTCTTTGCTAAACATATATTTCCCATGTAGGCTTTCTGAGCTTCATTTATACTTGTATTTCACTGAGCAGAAGGTTGGCCTGGCCTGGAGTTATCAACTTTCAGAAGTACATCATCAGCTGAGACCTGTCATTTCTTTAGAGGGGGAATATTGGGGTAGGGGCAAAGGCTATCACAGGCAAAAATTGTCAGACAGTTTTTCAGTTGCTTTGGGATTTTTCATAACAGTGACCACAAAAATCTGTTTCACGCTTAGGTAAACCACAAAGCACTTTAGATAATTTGGTGTTGTAAAAGCAGAAATGTGACCATTGTATATTGCTGTGTACTGTCTGGGACTCTGTAGCAAGTAGAAAAGTGCAATGAAGTAAGCTGCTGCTTTTTGCTCTCTTCTGAAAAAATGCCAATATATCCTTTCCCTCTAGATAGAGCTGGTGATTTTTCTCTTTTACTACTATAAATACAGAACTCAAGAATTTTCAAGAAAGCTGGATTCAGCACTTGTTGAGATGAACGGGATCATTTCTGTTGACATCTTCAGGGGGCTTTGGATCATGTAAGTGGTTCTTGTCTGAGATGAAGTATTAGATCAGTCTGTCTCTCAGTTTTGCTCACTGATCCTTAATATAAAAGTATATCAAGCAGCTAAGAAGCCTACTAAAAACATTAATAGGAAAATGGGCAAAAGATGGGCAGTTCATTGGCTGCTGTTTGATGGGTTGGGAATACATATTTTGCATAACAGGTTAAATTTTCAGGAGGGTAGTTGTTAGTTGTTTGGTATGGGTTTACTCACAGTGTTTGTGCTAAACTGTCCAGGTACTGATGTTTATTTTTGGTACCTTGAACTCCAGTCCTTCTCTACCATAAACAGTTTCCAGATTTTAGTTCAATTTTGCCTCAATAAAGTAGCTTTACTGCAAGGCCAGCCTGCCTGTCTTAGATCATGAATGTATTCTGTTTTATTAGTCGACCAGATGCAGCTCCAATCTTTTGTTAGAGATGCTGATGAGATACATCTTTCATATATGTGTGCCAACTATTGGCCCAACATCAAGATTTGAAGATTGCCTTCTCAGTTCAAAGCCCATTTAACCCTGAATAACAAGAGGGATTTTAAATGTAGATTAGGATAAAACTCTATGTATGTGTGCCTATGAGCATGTGTTACTACATGCCTATACATGTTGACCTGATTTTAAATGCTGTCACATCTTGTAGATCATTCTGCAAAAATAAATTACAGTTGGAACTTTTGCACACATGGTTATCTTGATTAAAGATGTTTACTATTAACGCACACAAGAAGTGTACGCTTTGCAAATTATGATTGAGGGTTAGTGTGACATATTAGTAAAGTTTTATATCTGTTTTGAAATAGCTTCAAGTGGTTTGGATTTCACAGGTTGTGAACTAAAAGCTGTTTGGCTTCTGTGACCCTGTGTGTCATATACAAGGTTCTGTGGCCACTTAAAAGGGGGAAAATAAAGGGCTAAGATTGTGTCTGTAATTCACAGAGCAAATGGCTATACAGTTTGAAATAATATGTATAAAACTTTAATATAAATGTGCTGAATTTCTGTGCTATCTAGCAAAATAAAAGTGCTAGCACTAGTATCTACATAAAATTCAGCGGGTTACTGAGATCATTCAATGTGGTCAGTAGATAATCTTCCCATTTGTATTTTTAGTACATTAATTTTTTAAGCATAACTTAAAAAGTAAAAGTCATTCAGTTAGTGTCTGTTCTTCACCCTTATCATCCACTTTCTGCTGCACTCCCACATTAACACCACCAGAGGAATAAGGGAATGCTTGGCTAACTGGGGCACATCTATGTAGGTAGAATTGCAAGAAAAACAAAAAAAAAAGACCAACCAGCAAACCAAGACATTAAAAGAGTAGAAGAGAGAAATAAAGTTATTCTTATGAATATGCATTTATAAAATCTAGTAGGCTGTATTGTGTATGTGAACTTAACACTGAGAAAAAATAATTTAGAGAATAAATGGTATGGACACTTTACAGTTACCAGGGAGACAATCCCTCTTTCTCATCAAAGAAAAGATCAAATGGAGAATGAGCACATGTTGAAATTGTAAGTCATGGACTACTAATACTACTTTTGCCATCTTGTCTTTCATAGCACAGCAGAGTAAGTAGTTCATTCTGACCATGCTGTTTAAAATATGTTGCTTCATTTTGCTTTGGCTGTTTTTGTTGCTTCTATCGTATGTGTAAATAAATGTGGAGGATGTGATACTTTTTTTTTGTGGTATAGTTGCAGTAGCTGACATTAGAAAGCAGAAGAATAGGAACAGCTTGAGGTAATAGGAAAAAATTGATCTAATTTGAAAATGTCTTCATCTCCAAACAGGAGCAACCTCGTTTCTTTCAGAGGGGATAGATGTACTCCTATTATTGATTGTGATAGCAAAAATAATGAGTGTATCTGCCTCCACTACTTTGAGGATTATGGGAAATGATTGCAATAAATCAGTAATACTGTTTGTGTTTCAAGAAGCTGAAAATAATACTGACAGATTTTTTGTATTTCAAAGCAGTGTATTACGTG
This sequence comes from Scolopax mira, assembly GCA_004320125.1. NCBI lineage: Eukaryota > Metazoa > Chordata > Aves > Charadriiformes > Scolopacidae > Scolopax > Scolopax mira. The sequence goes on along the minus strand of BJBW01012367.1, from coordinate 7,886 downwards.
CTGATTAAAAAATAATACTAACCTGACCTGAACTAGATATTCTAAGTGCAGCTGGTTGAAAATAAATGTAAACCAGAGTAATTATGTCAGAATATTGAACTTTGGAATTCTCTTTGTTCAAGTCTTAATAATGTCATATTGTGATCACAATAAGAATGGGGTGAACAAAAATCCATAGTTTTGCTGAAGCTTTTGAAACAAAAAAATGGTCCTGGCATTACTGTAACTCAGATTTAATGGTTAGCACTTAAGACACCTAACAGCATAGCAGGATAATGGCCTATAGACAGTTTGCATGGCTAATGTGTTACCAGCAGCATTATCTCATCTTAAAAAGGCTGATTAATCTATAGTTATAACAGTAACTGGAAGGTTTTTCCTATTTATTTTAGTTGTACCAGAGGCATCAGCTCTATTCTACATACAGTAATTCCCAAATGTGTTAAAGTACATACATTCCTAATGTTGTTTTCATAATATGTTTAAAAAAAAAAAAAGGTTGACAATGTTTCTTTAATTACTTCCCTTCTATTGGTCTATTGTATTTACAGCTAAAAAATTTAGGCTTGTTTTGCTTTCATCCTAACAGTATCTTCAGCCTTGTATTTCATCTCTACTTTTAATTAGAAATAAATAATTCTTTGCCAATTAATTGTAATCAAATCTGCACCAGGTAAGCATGATAGCCATTGGCATACCATTATTAGTACTGCTAGTGACTTCGTGATAACTTAAGCACCTTCTTTGCTGTGAATTAGGGTTTGCACTGCCTTCAGCACATTGGTTGTGTTTCTGCAGTGGTTTTACAATGCTTCTGACACAAGCTTCCAAATGTCATGAGTATTCTCTCCTAGACTATTTTTTTACTAAAGTTTCTGCATCGGTGGTGTTAACTATTTGTTTATACTGTCCCTTGTCTTCTGACTTTGGGTTTGTGACTGTTGATTGTCCTCAGATCAATGATCAAAGGCCTGAGCAGCAGTAGACTGTTATGAAATACTGCATAACTGGGTGAAGTCAAAATGGAATTTCAAAAAGCAGTCTGCATGTTTCTGCTCCAGCCTTTTCACACAAAATGATAGATATTACAACAGCAAGCCAGAAAAAATATGGCTCAAATGTGTTCAAATGTGTCACATTCACAACATGTGTTTCTTTTATAGTATCTGTAAGCTGTTGGTCTTGTATGTATTCTCATATAAAATCATAGAGCTGCTGTACGGCAGTTGTCCACACCTGGCAGATATGATATCCAGTGTGCAATTCACCTTGCAGCCTAGAAAGTTAAACTAATGGATATCCATAGTTTTGTAGTTATCTGGATAGTGGAAAGAAATGTTTTGTTAGTGCTGTAAGATATTGACAATTTTTAACGGAATGAAACATCACCGACCGTCGGTGTGTGATAGATAATGAGATGTAAATTGTCTACTAAGATTTGTGGAGAAGATTTGAAAGACATTGACTTAAAGAATAGTATGATTTACCAGCAAATTATGATAAGATCTTTAGCAGAAAGAGCTAAATATTTTCACAACTCAAATAATTGTGTACCGCACTATTAAGGAGTACGCCTGTCGGACTGGTTAGCTTGAGAGAGTTTTGTAGTGAATGCCAGAAAATAATGTTACCTTCTGTTTCTTGATTAGTGTAGCCAGCATGTTATAGGTGATTTACACAGCCTCCTGCAAGCTCAGAATAAAGGTGGAAAGAAAAATAACATTTGGTTTGGGGAACCTTACAAAACTTTTTCCAGGTATTGTGTGCCCTCCCAGATAAAAATACTATATTGCTCCTATCTTTTTAATAACGTTCCGTAAGTTTATAATTACCATTTCTTCTAGTTTTAGTTTAGCATTATTGAGTGCAAATCACAACAATTTTATAGAACTGTATCAAGTGTTTTAAGAATTAAAAATTAAATGTAACAGGTTAGAAATGCATTGCAGCTCCATTTGTACTCTAGTGAAGAAAAAACTGAGAACATTTTATCCCAGTACCAGTCAGAAAATAAATAAATAAGTAAAGCAACACAAAAACACCATCACAGCTCTTAGAGCTGCTCTGTGGAATGTACAACTTAGGCAATCCATCTTACATAATTTAAAATACTGGACCCTCAAGCAAGATACTGTGAAAATTCACATCTCATTTCCTAGAGAAAAGTAGAGCAAATAAGAGAACAACTTGCTGAGAAAGAAATACGAGCCAAAACAATTGGTGATGCTTTCTTCCTCTAATGGATTTTAAGTAGAATCAGTGGTATGGAAGGACACTCAGAAACTCTTATTTAAAAACAAACAAAGAGCCAAAGGTGCACAGTTAAGATAATAGATATTTATGTGTATATGTGTGTGATGTTTCTCTAGATATGTCTGTATGTAATTTCATCTGATACCCATGACCTATATTCTGAGGAAAATGCAGTCTGAAGTCCAGTGGAGAACTTTTACCTGAAGTACATGGTGATAGTAGAGTTGTTTATGCCCAAAACTTTGTTTGTGTCTTTTTAAACTTGCAATTCACTTTCCCTGCTTCACTGAATGATTGAAGAGTGTACTTTGGATCTGCAAGAAATTATATTAAAAACTGTAGCTTTAGTTTTTCTATTTCCTTTTTAGATTTATTGCTTTCTTCAAGTCAGCTTACTCATTATTTTAAGAGGTTGCTGTTTTACAATACTAATCACCCAGCAGCCCAACCAAAATAACAGGTCATGACACTTCTGCTTCTCGGTCAAGGAAGTGAAAAATAAGGTGACGTAAATCCTAGAAAATGCTAGCTTAAAAATAAATAATTAAATAAAAGGAGACTTGTATGACATTAACTGACCATGTAGTAGAGGAAAAAAACAAAACAAGTATCAGATGAAAAACATTAAAACTGCACTTAGAAAACATATAGATACTTGCCAAATTAACAAAAGCCCCAGATTTTTTGCTATTTAAGGAAGAGGACAAAAATGAGGTGTTCATCAAAGTGACATTGTCTGTTCATTTGTTCATCCGTTTTTTAATCATTTTTGCTGAGTTTAATGAGGAAAACACCCTAATTTTAACATAGTTGGATCCTATCCCTTGTGTTTCACTCTAATTACTTTCTGTGTATAAGCCAGTCAGGAGACTTAAATGGTGTCATAGAGGTACTAGTGAAGGCAGCCAGATGGTGACATGTGCTCCAAACACATACAAGAATTTCAGCACGGAAGAATGTATATATTTCATTTGGTATGCAAAGTATATGTAGCCTTATGTATATACAATGACAACGTTTTTATTATGCAATCTAAAATCTGGAGTTTAGATACTAATAGTAGATGACATTTTATGTATAACTAGTACAGAAATAAGCTAGTCTTACTAGTGATCTTGAACATGTGGTTGGTAGTTTTTAGTAAGAAATAACGCTCAATTTATGGAGTAAAGACATACAATAATATAGAAATGCAAAGCCTGTCTTGTAACAGAAGATTTAATTGCCTTTCTAGGCCATTAACACTATCCAAGAATGAAAGACTGAGCCTTTGGAAACATCTGCATTCAGATACCGAATCCAAACTGCAGGACAAGGAGTAAGGTTTCAAAGGCACCGTGTGGTTGCTCACCCAGTTCACATTCCTTTCTTAGTTATCCCTTCTGCTTTTGGAACTCTCTGCTCAGATAATTTTGAGTTGAGAAAAAAGGTATGTTACTTAAGATCTGTGCATGGTAGTGTTTTGTGCTTCTTATTTTTTTCCTGTATAGAATGCTTCTCAACCCTCTCACATATCATTCTCTGTGTAGTATCTGAGTACCTCCCAATCTTTGAGTTATTCATCCTCGCGACACTCACTAAAATGAAAGGGGATAGTACAGAAAGGTAGATGACCTCTGAGCTTTGCACAGAAGTCAGTGGAAGAGAATGAGCTTGAACCTTGATTCCCTGATGTTCAAGTCAGCATGTTAAATGAACTTTCTTTTCCTATTTTTTTAATTTATTTACCTTGATAAATTATTCCCTAGTCCAGCCCTTACATTGTTTAAAAATAATTTTGTCTCTCCCAACCCCCCCTGCTGGTAAAAACAATGTAATTGCTTAGCAACAGCCCTTCTAAAATCATGCATTGATGGATTATGTATAAGGTGTCCAGATGGTAATAGATTTATATATTGTTTCCAACTTCTTTGAAAAAACTTAAGAATCCATAAAAAAAATCTGAAAATCTTCTCGTTGAAGTACGGCACAGTCAGGCCATTTGTTTCAGTGGATATTATACAAAATACATAATGCATTATGAATTGTTTTGAGGACAAAATTTTGAGGTCTAAACCAGGTCATTTATCATTGGCCGAGATATAGTTGATTTACAAAATTATGTCATTCACAGAGGTGAAATCTTAATTTTAAGCATTTAGCTGGCTAGAAAATGCTAACTTTTCCTGGGAGATGAGAAGTGTGAAGAATTATTAATTTTTCAAGAAAAAATGATTGTGTGGATTACAGAAGGGTATACTACTTTCCTTGGACTTTTATAACACATTTGATAATTTAATCGAGAAAATACAATCAAGGTTGAATTTTGTCCCTTAAATCAGACTTCTTAATTGAGAAATAAGTTCAAATTGTCATGAATAAGTACACTGTTCAGTGGACTGAAAGCTCTCTAACAGAGCATGGCCATAAACAACTTTGTCTCTGGTTGTTTGAGTATCAGGACTAGCATCACACTCCTGCATGAACCAGCAATGTGGGTCAGTCATACCTTAAAGAAGAGCAAATAATACACAGCTGAAAGTTGGTGATAATATCATGGTCTGAACTTCACATTATAAGTGCACAAGAAAGATGAAGGGAATAATGTTTGAGAAGGCAGAGAAGAGATCAGAGTTACACAATGCCAGAGTGAAATAACAGGTCGAGGAAGAAACCTAAAACAGTACAGAAAGCCAGTTCTCTCCAAGCAGGCTTTCAGAAAGCTAGTTAAAAATTTTGTTGTGAAATTTGAAGTAATTCTTCTGTGTACAAGACTCTGCTATGAAACAGGAAAGGATGGAGTTTGAATGACTATGATATAAGAATCAATATATTTGGTATAACTACGTTTTGCCCAGTGAGAATTGACTTCCATGGAGCTTGGGAACAAACGAGGCAAGGCAGGGTGGGGAGTGAGGCATCCTCAGTGCGTGTTCCTAGGACATGCTTAGTCTGAATTATGCCTAGATCTTTGCCTTCTGAAAATTACTGATCTAGAGGTTATTTTTAAGAGATTAGGACAAAACACCAGAAGTATCTCTAAATTATGCTAAAAATCAGCCCTGTCTTTTCAAGCAGTGGGGATGTCTGCTGCAGATATGGAGAATATGGGAGAGTAATGGTGTGAAGAAGTAATTCTGTTCATCCTGAATTTTGTGCACAGAAGAAAGTTTTTGCTTATTCCCTCTTACTGCATAAGACCGATGTGAGTACTGCAGCCATCTGATAACACCTATATTCATAGGAAAAGATATTGCAGTTTTCACCTGTTCCTCCCATTTCAATCATACGCAAGTTCTTCCAGTAAATTTAAAAAAAAAAAAAAAAAAAGCAAAGCAGCCCTGGTGGCTGTAAACTCAGAAGGGAGACTGCCTTTATCCTGAAAAGAAAGTGTTGCTTCTGCTGTATTTGTGTATTTGCAGAAGATTTCAGTCTATTTGAATAAGAGAAAAAAAAATCACAGAATGTGTTGCCTTATATGGAAGATTTCAGTCCTACAGATGTCAAAATAACTGCTTCTCTAATTTTACCTTCATTATGAAATGCCTTAGGGCACTAACTGTGCAGTATCTTCGCTGCTACCTCACCCACAGCCATTGCTTCTGTGCTGTGGGTCTCTTAAGAAAAGCCTGTGGTGACCTGTAAATAATAGATACAGTTGTTAGTGCTGACCTGAGGAGAAGTCTTACTGTAAGCAAAGAGAGAATCAAACACATCATTTACCTTGGGTTTTATGGAGGCTTTTGTATAGCATTTTAAAAAATTTCAGAGCTGCCTCATTAATCCATCATCTGGGGTGTTGTGCAAAGATTTGCATGCATCTTTCTCTGAAAACAGGGAACATGTAATCACACTCTTCTGGTGAAAAAAAGTTGAATCAGCATTCATCAGAACTGGCTTTTGGGTGCACAACTGTCTTCTTGGGCTGCTCGCTGTAGAAGGAGTAAATTGGCAAATGGCGGGGGGGGTAAATTGGCAAGTGGGGGGGAGGATAGTGAGAAAGGACAAGAGGAGGATTTATGTTTGCAGGACTTGACAATGGGATGCTGGAACAGCAGGTGAGTGAACGGAATGGCATGGAAGTGAAGGAAGTGTATGAGCAAACATCTCACTGTCTCTGGCACAACAAGCTTCGAGCACAAGGGCCAGGTATTCCCAGTCTGACCAATTTCTCCTCTGCCCCCAGGCTCTATCCTCAAAGACAGGCAGGGGAAGGAGGAAACTTATAAAGAAACTAAAGACAGACAGACAGCTACGTGAGCCAAAAAGAATGGCAACAGTAGGGAGAGAAGAGGTAGAAACAGTACCTGTGGTATGATTGCTTCAGCAGAGTGGGTATTTTATCCTGTGATTGATTGTCTTTAAGTATTACAAGACTCCTGAAGTCCAAGTAAAAAAAAGTTAAATATTGGCAGTGAACAATGAGCCAAATTAAACATTTCCTCTTCTTCATCAGTAGCAAAGCTTGTTTCTCCTTGTTAAGCTTTGGGTCACTTTCATTTGGAGTACACTGAAATTAATACCAAATAACATGTTCAAACTGGGTATTTTGCTTCTGGTTAAGGAAAGTGACAGAAAATTTCAGGAAGTAAAGAGACTATCTGTAGAAATGCTAAGAATTAAATTATTTGTTGTTTGCTTGATATTTTTAGTCCTCATTCCAGTTTCATAAGATGCTGGATATAACAAAGCAATATTAATGTCTTTTTATAGAATTGATATTTTCCACTAACATATATAGCACAATAAATCTCAAATAAAGGTCTTTTATCCGTTCTGACACATTTTTTTTCCTTTAATGGATAGCCTTGCCAGAGGAGGACAGAAGAAATATAGCCCTTTAAAAAAGATGATGTTCATATTACTCATGTAAACTAGTAATGGTAATGTTGCTGGCAGGGTCCTTAAATCAGAGTATCATTCTGCTCTTTTCAAGACTGTATTTTCAAGTTGAAATAGTCATTGCCAAGATAAGTAATAATTACTACTGATACACTGGGAGGAAATTAGTGTTTGAAATAAAGAGGATGAAGAACTGACATGTGAAGTGGGAACCAGAGTCTTTTGTTATCTCAGTGATGTGCAGGACGCGTTAAGATTCTTCACAGAAATAAATAAAATCACAGGGGCAGAGCCCAGGTAGGAGAGAGTGTGAAGGGCAGACCTGTGTGCTGCGAGGGAGAGATCTAGTTTGCCAGACTGTGAATTCTGTGGTTACTGAAGCAATGCTGTGGTTGATGGTCTGCTCTGCCGGTGGGTGGGCAAAGAGGCAGTGGTGGAGACTC
>BJBW01012365.1:0-43850 GCA_004320125.1 Scolopax mira | reverse complement strand
GCCAGGGGAGGTTCAGGTTAGATATTAGGAAACATTTCCTCATGCAGAGGGTTATCAGGCATTGGAATGGGCTGCCCAGGGAGGTGGTTGAGGCACCATCCCTGGAGATGTTCAAAAGACAGATTGATGTAGTCCTTAGGAATATGGTTTAGTGATTTATTTATTTTTTTTTTAATTTTTTTTTCTTTTTGTCAGGGGTAGGCTGATGGTTGGACTAGATAATCTTTAAGGTCCCTTCCAACCTAGAGAATTCTATGATTCTATAATATTTGCATGGCTGGGTTGAATCTGAGGACCTGAGCTCACTCAGCAATGACCTCCACAGCCAGGCACAGAGAAAATATTCTGTGCAGAGTGCACCTTCCTGGGGTAAAGATATTTGGGGGGTTTGCAAGCTCTGGGAATTTTCAGGCTCCTAGGAAATGCAATATATTAAAAATCCTAATAATGGTTGGGGGAAGGAATTAATATAGTAATTGGGCACAGTTTATCTATAAATTAAAATTTTTATGCAGAAAAGTAGGCAATAATAGCAAGCTAAAATTTGCAGTCTTTGGGACATACTATTGAAAGGAGCTTTTGAAGGTGGTAGTGATTCATGCTTGTCTCTTTACTGCAGTTAATTTAGTTGGGTTCAGTGGAGGTACTGCTTAATTTCAGCCCAGTCAGAAGAGCTTGCATTGATCAAATTAATAGAATTCATTACTTCAGTCATTACTTGACTTGCAAATAATGGTTTGCATCTATAGTAACTCCCAGCAAAAACTGGAACGTAATATAAAGAATCAAGAAAAAGGTTCTCACTAGATGAACCATTAAACAGTTCTCACACACTAATGCTTATATCCATATTGCACATACTGAAACATATGGTGGAAAGAACAAAGGCCAATGCAAAGAATGCTTGTATAAAAATAAAATCCTATAAAAGCCATTTGGCACCTGCATTTAGTAATAGACATATATATAGTTTAGTAATGGGAATATATATAGGCTTTTTTTTGCTGATGGGAGAGCCAGAAGCAGCTTGGAGACTCTTGAAATTTTAGATAAGTTTTATCAGCGTTTCTATAATAACTTGTGTTCCCAAAATTGGATGTTGGAAAAACATTTCTTGGGAAAAAAAAAACCAAACCTGTCTTTAGGCCGAGGAATACAGCTTTATCAGAAATGCAACATATCTTTTCAGTATTATTATTGATAGCTGTGACATCACCTGAACTCACTCAACAGCTGTCCTAAGTGTTCTGAGAACTTGTATACCTTGTAATGACTGCTGTATTTTTTTTTTCTTAAACAAACATTGCATAACCCTATAGCAAATATATGGGAGGAGGTAAAATAGTCCGTTTTAAGAGACTGAAATGGAAGTCAACTTAAGAACATGTCTCTCTCGCGTATTATGTTTTTATTTCACCTTATTTTTTTCAGCTGGAAAAATCCACTATCAAAGTCTATCCGGCTTGCAGGTTAAAATAATTCTGGTCACCTTGAAATTTCTTTTTAAAAAAACTGTCTTTCTCGAAATGTTACCCAGTTTTGAATGTTTTCCTCATGCTTTTTTGCTTTTTACCTGGAATTTTTTTTTTCCCAAAGAAAAAGTGAATATGTCCTTGTAACAGTTCTCAGAGCTTCATTACAAAGAGGTGAAGTGACTTGCTAGAATTAATAGTCAAGGATAGAATCAAAGGTAGGGTGCAAAGGCAGAACTTCACGCACCAAACAACCCCCAAACATAAAACCTGTCACATTTGGTAGAAATCTCTTGTAAGTTATGCCATAGGGTGTATTGTGAGGACTTTTTGCCTGAACACTCTACAACTTCAGGTGCCACAGAGTATCCAACATACCTGCGTAGGGTGTCAGAGGCAAAGCAGGGTTATCACTTCCTGGAGCAACCAGAAACCAGGTGCATGAAACGAGCCCTCTGGCACACATAGTGACCTAAAATGGTTAGTAACTGCATCCTGAATTTCTTCAAAAAAGTTCACTGATACTTGAGCATCTTGCAGTTGCCTCTGTGTTTGGTGGCTGCTGCAAACCAGTGAGCTAGAACTTCCTTCAACTGGCTAATATAGGAGACACAAACATATAACAAGCTTCCAATATAAATGGGTGCTGTTATTTGAACAGCATATTCTAACTGGGAAAGAGCTGTCATTCTGACAAAAATGTATCTGACAGTTTCCTCTATTTAATTATAGATAATACTCTAAATATGTTTTCCTGTATCAAAGAGAAAACACAACTTGCTTTGTAACATTATGAATGGCATTTAGTTTAAAGTTTTGTCTTCTGTAGCGTTCTCAAGTGATTTAATTTTCTCATTTTGCAGTGAGAGATGCTATCATGACGGAAAAAGTTATATACTTAAAATGTCAGATTGCTTTTCATTTTGAGGTCTCAACAGGGATTTTGGAAGATATTTTACATGAAACAAAATTTTTTGGAACTACCATCATTTGTAATCATCATGTTTGAGTTAAATAATCAGAAGCAAAGTTCACTCACTGTATGTTTTATTTACATAATGCAAATTATTGATATCGTAAGCCTTGTCATAGGAGTGACTCACTGCAGAAACATGAATGATGCACTGAAACAGCATGGAAAGACCCTAACCAATTTAAGTCTTTTCCTGCAGTATCAGGAAAGATACTGTCGTTTCTTAGGGTCAGTCTTGGAAAGCTGTTGTTGAAAATATGAGTGTGGTTTTGTTTTTTTTTAAAAAAAACAACTCACAAAAGCCAAACCCAACAAACAACAAAACAATCAAACAAAAGAATCCCCAGATTTTGTTGTTAAACATACAAATGGGCAGGGTAGCTGGTGTTTTTCTAGTCTTAGTTCTCATTAAGTGGGAGCTTTCATGCTAGTTTGCTGCTACTTTCTCCAAGCCAAATCCTTAGCTGAAAAGCTGCACGTGAAGGCAGATGTGTGTGTATACCCATATTGATATTCTCCTGAGTTTACTCGAGCAGTTCCTGATATGGGCCGCAAAATAGAGAGAAGATAGAAGGTTGCAACATATATAGGACATGCTTTCAATAAGTATAAGGTATTGTTTAGTGTAAAGAATGAGGAAGGAAATCAACCCTTTTGTTGGTGGGAAAACTTCCTAGGCTCTGGGAAGAACTGCTAACAGTAGCTGAGTGCCTGAATGGCCCCTTGCTATGCTTGTAAATACCAACACGTGCATGTCTGAAGCCCAGTTTGTCTACTGTTGAGTGTTATTTCTGTGATTATGACAATTTGTAGATTCAGGAAAAAGTGACATTGTGACCTAGTTACTTTAAATTCATGCTGAAATAAAAATGGAAGAACTGTCGTGTTCTAAGGTATTTTACCTGTCCTTTTCAGTAAGCCTAATGTTTCAAGAGGCTGCGCTATTCTCTAGCAGCCTCAAATGCGTTGATGTTTTCTTGTTCACTTGAACATCCAACAGGAAGATTGTTACCTAATGATTAGCCAGTGGTATGTGTTCTTCTGTCTAAAAAGTAAATTTTAAATGTGGTAAAGCCTTCTACTGATTTAGGACATTAAATTTTTTATTATTTTATTAATTAGTATTTTAATGTTTTAAGATTAAGGAATGTTTTTTGAGCATAAATATCCTTGTTTGTTTTTCCAAAATGTTAAATATCTATACCAGTCTGAAAAAATACCACATTTCTATTAAGATATGCTGAATGAATGTCTCTGTTCCCAAGCAACACCCTTCTCTGGTGTTTGCATTACTTTAGTCTGTTTCTAAGAGACAGTCATGCACATACTGATAGCAGGTACACATATGACAAAATGTTATCACTAGTGCGCTCACAGAATTTCACATTTGATGTGATATGAAAGGGCACTTTTCATTGAGCATGTGATGCTTTCCTTTTCTCTTAATGCTCTTTGCAAAGGAGGTCCACCTGGAGGTAAGCTGCTATTATGTGTACCGCATAAATTATTACATCTAGTGTATAAATTCTCCTGCCTTCCCCTCCACAGCATCCATTCTGTGCATACTTTTGTCCTTCTAATTCTTTTTTCATCAATAATGTATGTTCATATTATTCAGGAAGGCCTGCATATATAGACCATTATATCCCCTTAAAGGTCTGCAGAGTCTCAAAGGTTTATCTGTGCTGTTTGCAGTTGAAGGAGGATTAACGTGTGGAGCTAAGGATATTAATGAATAACACTTAATGCTGCTGCAGTGTGCCTTGCTATGTTCTGCTTAAGCTGAAATGAGGAAATAATGAAAGGTATCATATTAGATTACTTAGTATAAAAATACTAAACAAAACTGCAATAATAGCCATGAAAAACTATAGCTCACCACTGTTTACCTAGATATTTGTGAAGCTCCAAAAGCAGTCTTCACTTGTTGATCAGCACAACATTGTAGTTTATCTACTGCATGAGAAGACTTGCCCTACATCAATGACATTAACCTGCAGCTCTTTAAGCATGTGCATCATCTCATTAATTTCAGTTATTGTCTGAAATACAGGAATACATATACTGTGAAAATGCCCACAAACAGAAAGTATGACTTTTGAATCCTGTATTTCAGTAACGACTTCTATGTATACATGTGGTTTTCTGGGGCTGCCAGACCCATGACTTTGAGTTCACCATTCTGAATTTAAAAGATTTGGAATATGGGCATAGCAAGTTATGTGTTCAGAGGTAATGAATACTAACTTCTTCCATGAAGGATAGGAGGCTTAATAGGAAAGTCAAGCTTTATAATGACTTCCTCTGTGTTTCTTAAGAGTGATAGTTTTAACAGACTCCTATAGCTTTACAGCTTGGCTAATGCAGAAGTACTTCCTTAGTTCTAATCAGAAAACTCCTTAATCGGAAAAGACTAAGCTTAGAAGAAAACATAAGCGACCCTAGTTGAAAACAGACCCATCTCCTAAAGCAAAACAACAGGCACATAAAAAGAGATGTTGTCTCAAAAGATCCATGAAAATAGTGCTTAGTGTACCCCGCCTCCCTCAAGCAGTAAGAATCATATTGAGAAAGTGAAAGATACTTTACTAAGCTTTCATCTTTAGGTGGTCAGAGTAAATATTTTTGCTCTGTGACTGGGTTGCCCATTAAATTTAAATGGCAAATTAAAATGCTATTACATGTTGCTTGAAGGTGAAAATAAATACAGACCAGAAAACATTATAGTGACAGAACTAAGTCTGAATATCCTGGAGATACAAATAGGTTTTGCTGCTGCTATGTAGAGCTGGTCAAGGGAGAAAGTAGGCTTTAAATATTGCCTCTGAGTTTATGCGAAGTTAGCTAAACCAAAATCATAGTAACCCATCATTAGAGAGTAAAATGAAAAGCTTTTTGGGCTTAAACGGGGAAAAAAATATTAATGCGAAGTTCTTATATTTCCTTTCCCTGGCATCCCAGCTGTACTGCAGGTCACCGCTCTCGGATGGGGGGGATTTTTTTTTTTTTCTTAATCCTGAACACTCAAGTGGTTGCTGTTTTCCACTGAAAGAGCATTCTACAGCACTGACTTTTCCTGACCATAGATACACTCACATGTCCTCTTGCACTTCAAGCACAGGGTGTCACCACCGAGACTTCATAGGGCTGGAGTTCATCTCTCCAGCTCTATCTGTAAAAGCTGTTCCGTATTTGCTGTCTATGATAACAGATTTTGAAGGACAATTTTCAGGAATGCCTAATGCCTGCTTTTTCTTCCCGAGATAGAGACTTCTTTTTTTAATAGTGTTATTTCTTTCATCCTGTTGATATTGAATTACAAATCTGAATCCCTTGTGGGTGTCATATTATTGACCAAAGTTTTAGTTACTCATATCAACAGTATTAAGAAATAGTTAGATTGGATGTGCAGTTAAGGGATTTGAGCTCTCTTTTTATGTTATTCTGCATTCCTTTCTATTAAAATTATAACCCTAATTTTTCTTTATTTACCAATTCATTCTGTATAATAGAAATAGAATGGGGAAAGAGGTTCATGCAATGCTCTCTGTTCTAGTTATTCATGCTTTATACAGGTATTTGTGTCGAGCCTTCGATTAAGTGTTAAGATTGAAAGAGACTGATTTTTATCTCATACATAGGTGGTGGTTTTAAATCTGCCAAATCTGAACCTTGTAGCTTGCAGCCCTCAACTCCTGTGTCGACCTAATTGCTATTTGGCAGTCATTCATGGCAGGCAGGGTTCCTGGATCCACCCAGTGCTGTGAAACACCAGCTCCTGCTGATTTACTGCCTTGTTGCAAGTGTGGGGCCTTGAGGGAGAAGAGATGGGGATGAAGATAGTTATTTTTATGTAGTTTTAACTTAAGTACTGTTTTATTTGTCTGATTAGGAGTAGGTGATGGCTGTTCTGTTTTGGGTTTTTTTTCTGTTTATTTGATTTTAAGAGTCCTTTTGAAGGAAAAAAAAAACAACCCAGTCAGACATGACTAAAGTTTATAAGTAAACAATTATACAGAGATATTGAAAGACTTTTTTAAAAATATATTTAATATATAATATTACAATTTGGTCTACAACTATGGAAGAACCAAGTAAGAAGATGAAATAGTAGTTATACAAATAGATCTGTTTCCACATACTGCATAAAAATGGGAATACCAGCAACTACCATCTTTAACATCTTACTTGATACTTTCCTGTGACACTGTAGAACGAAGCTCTGCTATCATAAGCTTGGAGAGCTAAACATCAGGTAAAAATGCACGTAGATTAATTTTTCATCAGAAATTAATTTTTTATATTTATGTGGAAGTGTGAAATACTAACACATGTTTCAAACGTACCTGTGTGACTTACCAACACAAATGTCTGACTTCCATAAGTAACTAATTTTATGTAATCTTAAGCATAAACATTAAGCAAGAATATGCAGTTTTGTGCTTTAGAGGAAGAAGTAGTGTTACAGTTTTACAGTCTTATCAGAAGAACCCCTTACAGTCGTCCTTTATACTCTGGATTGTACATGCTTCTAACTTCAAGGGAATTTATCTCCTGGATTTAACCAGGAGATACATAAAAGACCATCTAAGGTAACTTCTTCAGTGTTGCACTATTTTGTCTCTGTCACGATACTTTCAGACTATACATTAAATGTTTCCTTCAGTGAGAGCTGCTTTTCTGTTAAAGGCATGACGGTTCCGGGTCACTCCTATTGTTGTTTTGCTGGGCTGAATGTTCAGTGCTTGCAAAAGAAAATGAATTTACAGCTACTTTCTGTGTTGAAAGTATATTTCTGCTTACTTCTTTTTCCTTCCCTTGTGGCATTCATTGATACAGTTTCTGGGTTGATTTCATATTTGTCTTCTCCCCCACTTTGTTTCCTTTTTCTTTCTTGATGCTTGCACAGACTCACATTTATGTAATAACGTCTGAACATGATACAGATTTTGTTCTGCATTAAACTCAAATGCTTCATTCTGCTAAATGAATGTCTTTTAAAGCTACCTTTAGTGCACACTCATTTATGTCGCCAGTGTAACAGTGAGTAAATTAGTTCAGAATCTGTGTGAACTTAACAGTGGTGTATGTTCAAGAGCAAAACAGTTTGCATGTGAGAGAGCTGCTGCTTAAAAGAGCGGAGTAGATGAGGGATGTGACAGATGCCACCTCTCAGAAATGCAAGAATTTATTCTGCTGTAAAGTTTGAACTTTTCCTTTATGTGAGCCTGTCAGGTGTGGATCTGAACATGTAACAGGGGAGAGGAGATGAGTCTTATTCTGTGACTTTTCTCCCATTTTTCAGGTATTATCACTGGTCCTGTCCATTTTTCTTTATGGCAGAGGGTAGCAAATGAAAACTAAATGGAGGGAGGGATTCCTTTTGGCCTTTAAAGATGTTTTTCCTCTCTTGGGTCTACAATGTTTCTTGTTGTTTCTCTGTTCTGTGCCACTTCCAGTTGTTAGAACATGTCACAGTTGTCCCAGTAATCTTGTGTGCATTGCACTGTTTCACATACTATGTGCTGAATAATAACAAAAAAGAGCTTTAGGTTTCAAAAGTGAAACAGCTATTAACGGTTTGAGAGATTTTATAGTTAATATATTAACTGTACGTGTAAAGACTGACCTGTGAACTTCCCAAAGCCAACGAAACTGTCTTTTCCTCTCAACGAACGTTGCTATGCAAAATGAGAAATCAAACACGTTCATCTAAAAGGCATGTGATGCACATGTGGAGAGTTCTGTTTCACACTTTATTCATTATTAATATGAATAAGAAGTGCACTCGGCTGTTTTCGCAGTATTTTTTTCAAAATCTCTAACCACACTTAGGTATGTACTCGGTCAGAAAGAAAGAATGCAAAAAGAGGGAAATTTAGGGATTTATTGTGGAGTTAAAGTAGGTCAGCTCTCTTAGGTTGCCCTAAGTAAATGTGGAGTGTCACTGAAGAAGGGAGGACGTGGGAATAACAGAAGGGCAGAACACTTCCGTGAACTGTAAAATAACACTTTGAGCCTTGATTTTCCCTTTATGTTGGCATGGCTTAGTTGGTTGGTTTGCTGAGTAAAGGCAAAGAACCTATGTCTGACCACCTTCTCCTGAAGTCTTACATGGTGGAGGAAACAGCAGCTGGGCAAACTATAGGGAGGTGGGTTTTTTAAGCTATAGACATGGTTTATTATGAATGCCAGCTACGGATCAAATATCTATTCAATTAATGAAGTTTTCCTTTTGTTTCATTAGGATTTAGCTTGAATTCTAGGTGAAAAAGATGTCTCAAGTGTGACAGCTGTGTTTAATAGCTTTCTCATTCAAACTTTACAACTGATGACCCTCAACAGTATTTACCAAGTGTCTGGATACCTGTTTACTTGGACTTAAATCTGTAGTTGAAGTACGAATGGTGGACATACTGTGTAATGGTTGGCAATTCTGAAGCTTTTGAAGAAGTAGTATTGCAGTAGCATTATGACTTCTGTGTAAATTATTTTTTTCCTCACCATTTTGTGGTTTATATAGCACGTGAGTGCTGCATAGGTTGGTTGGGGTTTTTTGGGGGGGGATGGGGTGGTAGGTTTCTTTTGCTATTATGAAAAAACACTTGTTGATTGTGTAGCTTTGTAGAATAACCACAGCATAATGTGTCTAATGGAATTAAATTTTTGACTCTTTCTTGCTTACATGGAATTATCATGAGGTGTGGGTGATGAGAAATCGCACTGCAGTACAGCTCTCATGAAAATTCAGATATCTAGCAAGTGATTCTCAGATAAGCATAAATGATTTGAAAACAGCAGGGAAACTTCCCTTACAGAAATTTGCTAAACAATTTTCTTGAGAATAAACTCCTATTAGAATTGTTTAAAGATGTTGAGAATTTAGCAAGGATTTTCCCGATTTAAATCGTGATGAATAAGACTGCGGTTTTAAGAGCGTATGAAATACAACCTAGGCAACTCATTAGAGAAAAGAAATATGAATGTATCCTTTCTCATAATTACACGATTTCCAGTTGGACAAAATCCAAGTGAATGTAATACTGATAAAAATGATTGTGAACTTGTTGCCAGGTGAAAAAATCAGCTTGCAATCAGATTAATTATTTATTTTTCCTGAGACAAAGAAGTCCCTTAGTTTTGAACAGGTATTTGTCAATGACTGGTGCATCCTCAAACAAGTCCTCCAAGGTGCATTTCTGAACATGAGACATGCAAAGAGTCAACCTCTGTTTTCTTTATTTGAATATGGGATGAATTGTCTGGTTTGTGATGCTAACACAGACCTGTCTTTGAGCCAACACTTAACTATAGTTAAATGCTGAAGGTCAAAGCAACATCTGCTACGTATCAAGGTCTCCTGGTTAAGTTTCGTTGTCAATGGAAAAATGTCTGATAAAAATCACAGGAAAACTGCAAACAACTATCTTAAAGCAAGTTCAAATTCCTGGATGAATTGCTGAAGAAATAGGATTATAATAAAAATGACAACAGAATCTTATGTTAAAGGAAAGTATCAACAGATTATTAATGCTCTTTCTATAATGAAAATACCAGCATGAATCAAAGCATTTAACTAAATAATTCAGTTAATTGGTTATTTCTGTCACTGATGTCAGACATATGAACAAATTACCTGGTTTGTATTTAACATATTGTGACATGTCTTTTGGGAAAAAAAAAAAGAGGAAAAAAGTTTAGTCCTTACTGCCTTCTAGATTTTGAATATGATGCAAGTACAGCAATGTGTTTTTTAACGTCTTACACAGCAGTAAAGGTGTCAAACCTCACAAACTGAAACTAAACATGTCTCCACAATGATAAGCAAATTCATTCTCTGGTTCCAGTTGAGATTTTAAGCTCTGCTGAAAGAACGTAAAGTTTGAATGATAAATCAAAGAAAGCAACGTTTGAAACAAAAGAGGAAATCATAGGTGCACAGGTAGGCTGTAGAGAAAAGCCACATTCTAATGAAACAAAACACATGATTGAAGAGGACAGATGAAGGAAGATGGCAGCAGACAAGGGGAGCAGGTCGAATACAATGAGTTACGTGAGACCTAGAGGAAAGAGATCAGAGACGACATTAAAAGAATATAGTGCCAACATCATATGGGGTACTCTCAAATGAAAGAACTACAAGAGGATAAGAAGCTTTTGATGTGGGGGTACTAGCAGATGTTCTTTGTGAAAGACAATGATTACACAGTGTGCAAAGAGATTGAAATGGAGCCCCACAGCGTGCTGAAGGATGTCACCAGTGACTTCATGCATATAACACCAGTATTGCTCAGTGCAAGCATCGTAGGTGTCTCTGTTAGAAACAGACACGGGGAGTAGCTTACTTTTTCTTCTCCTCTCCCTTTTTCCTCTTGCCACTCTATAGGGTATGAAAAGAAAGTTAGGTCAGGCCATACCACAAAAGCTGGAAAAGTAATGCTTAAAAATGCCTGGAATTAACACAAAGTAATGCTGGCAAACCACAATCCTCAACATCCTTTAGAATTTGTTGGAGGGTTTAAGACGGGCCACTTGGAAAGAGATGCAGCTGTGTTGCGAGAGCAAAATAAGCTTCACAGGAGGGGCAGTTCTTGTGTTTGCCAGCTTCATTGAGGACATTTTCAAAGCAAATAAGAGGAATGTGATTTTGCGTAAGGTGTATTATAAAAGGCTTTTTGTTGCTATCTCCTAGTACAATAGAGAGTAGTAAATAACTGCTCTGTCTCAGGCATTTGTGACTTAGAACACTTGCCTGGCTATACTGTGTTCTGCAATGTGATTACTGGGTGCACTTGCAATGGGGAAAAGAATCAATAGCTAAGCTTAAAAAAAAAAAAAATGAAGTGTTTGAAAGGCAGCTACCATCTGGCACCCAGGTATGACTTAGAATTTAGCCTTTTTAGTGACTTTCTCCAACCTTCTTTATGGGAGTAGCAAACTGCAAAATCTATTAAAATAGCTGTGGTATTTGGAAGTAAGCCAGGATTGTTTCTGAAGAATTTTTTTTTTTTTTTGCTTCATTGCCACCAATGTATTCTACAGTTATTCTCAGTTTCTGGAACTGATGATTTACCTTAGGGTCTTTCTCTTGGTGAAAATGTTTGTATGTCTTTTTTTTAATTGGTTTTTATGTATGAGAAAGGAAGAGACTTCCTTTGAATTTACAATAATTAGTAATTACTTAATTAGAAATGGAACATGGTACACTATACAATCCTCACTGAACTCTGTGAGGAAACCTCTTTAAACATGAGGAACTTAAAGTGCAAATGGTGGTGAAATGGTTTTCGGTGAAGGAAAGAGTACTTTAGCTCCTCAGGGGAAAGATTCTCTTCATCTTGCGTAGTAGGTGACACCAGGCTGACATCTATAGATTGTGATTTAATTCTGTCTTCACTTGCTCTAAAACAATCTGATCACAGAAAGTGTTTTTCAATACTGGCGCTCTAAGCAATCACGTAGTTAGTCATGTGTTGGCAGAGGGCAATTCTGTTATATTTCACTATTGATCATTAAATCATTCTCAGGGCTGAGTGCCTTCCAGTTCTGCATCCGACAGCTGACTGGTATGTGCCATGCATGGTTCATGCTCTCTCTTCCATCTTCCCAAGGGAAGGATGCATTTACTTTGTCTTGTCATAGGTATAAAGCGTCTCTCCATCCAGCTATGTTGAAATATTTTAGAGATGTCATAAGGGATGGGGGGGGGGGGGAAGTACTGATGTCATGTGACTTGTCTAATTCTGCAGTTAGCAGCTCAGTGGCAATTTCAAGGTGAAGATGGCAGCTTTCTGCTGTAGCCACTGGCCAGTGACATTTGTATATCTCTCTGGCTTTGGCTGCCCTTGCAGAGGCTTCCTGAGACCCACTATTGTTTTAGCACTGATAGCAGGTACAGAAGAAATGCTGTCTGAACATGCAATTGATCCATAACAGAGGGACAGCAGAGGACATCTTACACTGCTGCTTTCAATGCTGCAGTGTTATTGTAGTATAGAGACTTGAAAATCTCAAGATACATGAGGTCCATTGACATGTCGTCCACATGTGATCACAACCATTACAGGAAAAACACATGAACTAAACACATTTATATGCTGAATGTTTTCCTACTATTCAAGCTATGAAGTGCCTTTTCCTTTAAGATAATAGAAAAGTTTAGAGCAAAACAATCATAGTCAGCAAAAAAGTTCTCCTTCAACGGCAACTTAGACATGTAAGCCGAACTACTTCTTTAAGTGTTTTCTAGATGATATTCATAGCAAAATGAGTGGAAGAAAGCGTCAGCTCAGTGTTGAAAATGTTAAATCCTGAAGAAATAAAAAGTTACTTAAAGCTTTATTCTAGTTTAATGTAAATACATAGAGAGAATATGCGTGTGTGAATGTGAGAGAGATTTTTGTTGAAGCATAAAAAGTACACGTCTGGGTTTATTTACAAAATTCAAAGCATGAAAGGCTGAAACTTCAGCATTTGAACAATAGTACTTCTCTTTGAATTTGTTATATTGCTGTTTTCTGGACAGTCTAGAGTGATAAGAGATTTTGAGATTTTATCAAAATACTACTTGTTCATCTTGTAGCCATCCACATTAAGATGTTTTTAATTCCTTGGTACCTCAAAATAATCTTTATTCTGAATCTGGGGCATTACTAGATTGTTCATACTACGCAAACAATTTTGCAGAGTAGTCTAGTGGCAGTCAAATTATTCCATTTCTCTTTCTGAATAAGACACTATTTTAGGTGATTTTATTACTGGAAAATTGGGAAGGCGTAAAGTAGAAGTGATAACAGTGACACAAGAATACTGAATGTTAACAAATTTCTTATCTGAATACTGTAACTAACTTAACAGATACACAATTCGGGAAGAGCATTTGAACTTCTCTGACTAATTGTGTGAGCCAGAAGCATTTTTTAAAAGGTCTAATTGTCTAACTCGGCTTACTAAACCAGTAGTTCTGAGGTAATAAGTATGGAGCTCCTGTTGTCATTAAAAAGAATATTTAGTAGAAACAATATTAATATAGTTTTCTTGTATATGGCCTGCTTAAGTGGCAATAAAGCTTCCCCTTCTATCATTGCTCCTCCAAGTAGCTTTACTTGTAATGTTCATTTAGAATCTGTCATTACATTGAGGTATATGTTTATAAGAATATTCATTCTGAAGTTGTAAATATATCTCACGTAGATGAGAGGAAGGTGCAATTAAAGTTATTAAATTAATTTATTAAATTTATTAAATTAAGCTTGATAAACCCATTATGTAGTCTGAAGTGTTTGGAGGCATAGAAGTCTCTATCATGTAGTTCATTATACTGTAAATCAGTATGGGATTGGCTCCTTCTGGTTCGTATGAAGTTCATTTTGTCTCTGGCAAGGTGAATTTTCATGTAAGAGTTCATTTTTTTACTAGTTTCAAGCAGATTTGGAGCTCTGTTGTGCAACAGCAGGCTTTTCTGGGGAGTGTGTTTCGGCACTTTGGAATAATCACAGCAAAAGAAAAATAGTTGTGTAAGCAAAGGAATCTCTGAGCATCAACAAATTTGGTGGGAATTTGTAAATTATTTGCTTATTTTCTCAAGCTTACTTACATTATCTGCTTGGAAAATAATCAAGTTTCTACCTATCTTGAGTGTTTCAGGCAGTTCAGCGAAGTTGTTTATACTCTTAAATTTTGTGTCAGCTCACATGTCATAAAATGTAATAAAATTTAACATAAGTGACAGAAAACACCACGTGGTGCTTAAAACTTAAAGCATAATACATTCATGCTAGTATCGGATACTTACAGTTTTGGTACCACAATAATTTGGAAATGCAAATGTGAATGAGGTAGAGTGATAATTATGGAATATTGGTTAGTGTCATGTGGGTTTAGTCGGTTCATACAATAGTGACTGTTTCCTTACCATTACACATTTGCAATGTGATAGTTATATTAATATTGTAAGTTTAATTTTAAAAAAATTGATAAATTGTTGTTCTGAAGTATTTCTTTGGCTTTTGCAATATCTATGTGCTGAAACAGCACCTTGCCACCTATCAAGATGAAGTTTGCAAATAACCCCATTAAGAAAATACTAGATATAGGATTGTGGTGGAGATACGGGTGCTATGGTGCAGCAGTCTCTTCCTCAAAATGCGATATAAAGCATGTGGAGCAGCTAATTACAGGGAGTACTACAGCCTTTCTGCTACTATGGGTATTTTACTGTAGAAGGAAGAAGGATGTGTGAATATTTTACATGAGTTGAGCTGAATTATACACACTCAAGAAGTGAGTGTAGGAAGAGCCATGAAGAAGAGATCTAAGATTTCTCTTGTGGAAACTATCAAGGCAATTAATTAGTGAGGTTGTTAATCTTGTCATCAGACATGTGATGTGTTTGGCAGCCCAAGTATGTGCTAGAGGCCTAGATGATGATCATATTCTAGACATCAGTATGCTGATAGACTTTCCCCAATGGACATGTCGCTAGTCTTTTTCTATATGCCTCATTTACTTTAATTACCCTTTTAATGTCACCTACCCATAGCTAAGACAAAGTATCTTTTTATCATATCTCTTAATTCAGAAAATACATGGCATTTTTTGCATAGGACTGAATGTAAAGAAGTGGACTAGCTCAAAGATACAAAAGGGGCAGGATTAAAATACTCTTTTAAATTAAGAAAACTACAACCAGTAATGGTTTAAAAGAATAACAAGACTCAAATCTTTACAGATTTGAGATATAAGAGGAAAATATAAGAGATAAGATACACGGATTTGAGATAAAAGAGAAATCAAAGCAGTGTGATCATCTCGTTCTGTGAGTTTTATCTCTCTCACTGTTTTCTTTTTTTTCACTTAAATACTCTGAACTTGTGATGGTTTCCAGTCTGACAGATTTCAGTGATTCTTCAACCCCTTTACCTATTCTGGAACTATTTCTTCCCTCTTAGGGTAACATCCCATATCAACCTGATCATTCATTACTATTTTGTTTTGGTAAGAATATTGTAAAAGCACTGATAAAACTTATTTTTCAAGATGAACAAATCAATATGACTTGTGCTACAGTTGTAGAATGGTAGTTCTGCATTTCTAAGACATGGACTCTATAAAAATTGACAACTTAAAAAATGAATGTGTTTAGTGAATTAATTTAATGATCTTCCTCCACTGTAATCAAAAACTACTGTAACTTTTCCAGTGATGTAGGTTTCCTGAAATCTACCGATTTTCCTAGCAATATTATTAAGCCAGGCCACAATTCTTTATTGCTGGTAAACAGCCTCCTCCTGTCCTCTCTAGGCATTTGCCATTATTTCATGCTAATTAATTTATCTGCTGGCATGTCCATAAACTTATTTGTCGTTAACTGACCAACTCTAGACATGCAGGCTGTGCAAACGCAAAGTTCAGAGTTCAGTATCTATTGTAACAGGAAGTAAATTCAATGGTCATGTTGATATAAAACTCTGCCTACAAGGACAGGTATAGTAGAAGTGGGAAAAAAATATAGTGGTGTGTGGGTTCTTCTTAAGCAATCTGTAATAATAACCCTTCCAAGAATCTGTTGATTATCAGTGGGTACAAAAGGTAAGTGTAAGTCATAAATATAGCATACACCTAAGAAGGCTTTCAGCAACAAAAGCTGTTTGTATTAAGCATTGATATAAACCTCCCTTGGGATATTGCGCTCAGTGTTGGGCACTTAAAATAAATAGAAAAACCTATAAATAAAAAGAGAAGGCACAACAAATGAGAAGGTATGCCAACAGTGACTATATGAATGAAAGTCTGAACACTTCATCAGACAAAATAATAGTAAATCAAAAGCAGAAAGAGGATTTTGAGTATTCCTTAAAAAAATATTAATTTAATTTGGTAATATGTATGGTTGAACTAGAAATTGGAAAGTTGATTTAAGCACTAGAAGAAAAGGATTCTGGAACAGCCTTCCAAGCCAAAATTGGAAGAAGAAACCCCAATTGTTTCAGAACAGAATTGGATAATTTTGTGTGAGATTGTATGAGAGGGTGGGAGTGAATCTGGCCTTGGAAATGTAAGTTTGTGGTGAAGTACAACATTCAATATGTATTTTGAAAATAGACTGCCCTTTTGAGGAGAAAAAGAAAAAAATCTTGATCGTTGTGCTCTGTTAATTTTATGGAGGATTTTAGTCTTTTTCCAACCTTTCCAGAGTACTTTGAGCTCAGTTGTGGGCAGGATGTAGTTCTGCTTTTCACATTGTAAAGAAACTTCCCAGGTGTGTGGTGGGGATGTTGTGTGCAAATGCTCAGGTGCCAAAGGATAAGCTGTTTACCAGTAGGAGTGAATTTCCTCTTATGTTAGATTGACAGGGACTGCTATTGGGAGGTCTTACAGAAGCTTTCACCAGAGATAATTTGGCCACTCTACACAATTAAGAAGCTGGTAATCTACTTGATTTCCTAGAATTGTCTTCCAGCACCACACTACATTTCTGAGACTTCTTCAGCTCACAGACGGAGGCTTTTAGCTGCTGTTGTAGCATTTCCTGGGGCTTTACAGTAAGTGCAGGTGGGGAGGGGGGAACAGGAATGGTTTGAGAACATTAGGAAAAGCACTAAGTCCATCTTGTGCGAGCAGCAAACAGCAGGTTTGCCAGCAGTAGCGTGATGTGGTCAGTTCATATTTGGAGAAAGCACAAGTGTAGAATAACAAAGCATGATCAAATTGCACAGGGTCCAATGGGAAGGCAGCAAACCAATGGCAGATAAGTCTTACATGGAGTCTAAACTTGATCTGAGAAATTGTATGTGTCACAATGCTTTTCAGCTCAAAGCCTTCAGAATTTACACTCCCAAGTCTTTTTTTGTGTCTTTTTTCTTGATAAATGAATTAAACAATTAAACTGCATTTTCAAGTTACGTGAAAGTTTTTATTTCACAATAACTATTTTAATATAGGATTATCTTCCTGCCTATCTTTGTTACTAGTGTTCAGTTCCGTTTTATGTTAAAATAAGTTCAGAAGCCATTTGAGCAACTCTTGTCAAGAAGCAAGCTATCATCTAGTTTATGGAAGGGAAATATTCTTTTTATTCATAAGAACGTGTGTGCTTACTGTGTCATGATGATGTGTAATCCATTCTGCAAATAAGTCAGAAGCCAATCTTTGGAATGTTTAATTATTTTTTTTTTTTTAAATAATCAAAAGTCAAAGAAGGTTTGTGTGCATTTAGTGTCACAAGCTGTTGCACTGACTCTACTCAGAGCAGGTTTATTTCGGCTCTGCCGTTAGCCAGAGCTGGCATCAGCTCTCTGTGCAGGAGCCAGATAAAATGAAGGGAACACAGCACCAATGGGAGTCCCTAATAATCCCTGCTGTCATAAGCTGATGTTTATAAGCACTGGACTTCGAAGTTTTTTGGGGCTGAGAAGTTTCCTGGAGATTATTCCAAGCCATTCAGTTTGGAAAAAGGATATTTTTTTGTTATTAGGTTTATGAAAATTGTTAATCTTGATAACTTGTCTTTAACTTTTATTAAATGTTGAATTGTATTAGTATGTCTTTCACAATAGTTACAATCAAGCAGCAGGCTTAAAGGAAAGTTGCAACTCAATCCAAATAGTTTAATTTTGGTATGCAAAGCATGGAATTTATTTGGTTTATAACACAACATTCATTGACTTCCAGCTTTGAAAGCCTGAGTTGCATTGTAGCAAATAGCTGCCAATGAGTGTTAAAAAGCTGGGCAAATACAATTTTTCTTCTAATGCTTTTCTGAAGGTTTAAATCAGTTTTCATCTCCTATATTCATATCCCTGTGCAAGTTCTTGGGTTGAAATTCATCCCTCTGCACAAGATCTATGCACCATGCAATTCCTAAAACTATTACCTTATTTTGGTACCAATGTCATTGGGGGATAATGTGTCTTTCTCCACACAGTAAATAAAATACTGTTCATCTCTTGACTGAGGAGTAGTCTCTTGAGAACTTCATAGTGTTTTTAGTAAGAAAATGAGATCTGTTCTCCATGCTAGTGGCTGAATAGTAAGCAAGAGTGTGTGATTTCTTACAGAGGCGTTTGCCAACACATTTCTGAAATCAGTGAATTGTTTTGACGTTGAATCTTGATGTCAATTTTAGTATATTTGTGTATTTAATCCTCTAAAATATGCAGACACAAATTTCAAAGCTCTTATAGTAATTTCTTGGTATGCCAAGTATACAATTTGTAATAAATTTTGTTTTCTTTTGGTTTGTGAAGAGTTTTAGGGGATGTGGGATAGGATCATCCAGGAAGGTTACATTTCTACGTGTCTCTTGAATTATTGGATCGCATCTCCTATTACAAGCCTTGAAGTACATCCAGTTTTTAACATCAGTTTGTGGAGGAATTTATAATCATTTTTAATGAAGTCCTAAACAACTTGCCCAGTAAATCTGAATTACAGAAATCATAGTGAGAAAATAGTACTACTATCATTCTGTGTGAGCCTGTTTTTGTCAGAGAGAGATGAAAGCCTTGAATCAAACTGAGGATTCCCTCTTGCCAGTATCTTCTGTTTCCCTAGAAGAAATATGGATTGGTTTCTTTTGGAATTAAATAAATAAAAAGGAAGGAAATTTAAGTTACAGAAGGTTGTGTAGGAAGTCTGATACAGATCTGGGAGCGCGACTGTGAAGACTAAGTTACATGACATGTGTTTAATCCAGTAGACCACATTGCTTCTTGCAGATTGCTTAAAATGTCTTTACTTAGCTAGACCAACTGTAAAATCCAGCTAATAAAGCTTAACCACCCTTGTAAAGTGCTTTAAGGTCTATGTATGAAAAAGCGCTATGTGAATGCGAAGCAAAGACAGACTGGTTTTTTTCTTCTCTTGAGGCGTAAGTAGGAAGGAAGTTCTGAGTGATTTATTTAGGAAATGCTGTGACCCAGGGAGTAGTTATTGACTATGAAGCTTGAAGATGTGGATTTTAATCTTGAGTCTGATGGTTTAGAGTGTTTTGTACTGGGAAGAGAGCTCTCCTGGCTGCATATGTAGGTGTAAGTGATGAAGCTGTGCATCTTTTTAGTTCTGGGTGAACAGAACAGCTATGATCATAGACTGGTGAAACTTGGAAGGGACCTTAAAGACCATCTAGTCCCAAGGCCTTGCTGTGGGCAGGGACACCTCCCGCTACATTAGGTTGCTCAAAACGCTATCCAACCTGGCCTTGAGCACTTCCAGGGATAGGGCAGCCACAGCAGGCAGGGAGATCTGTTCCAGTGTCTCACAACCCTCTCTAAAGAATTTCTTTCTAGTATCTAATCCAAATCTCCCCTCTTTCAGTTTAAAACTGTTACCCCTCATCCTATTGCTCCATTCCATGATAAAGAGTTCCTCCCCTTGACTTCTGTAGCCCCCTTTAGATAGTGGACGGCTGCTGTAAGGTCTCCCTGGAGCCTTGTCTTCTCCAGGCTGAACAACCCCAACTTCCTTAGCCTGTCTTCATAGATGTGCTCCAGCCCTCTGAGCCCTCATTTTTGTGGCCTCCTGTGGACTCACTCCAACGGGTCCATGTCTGTCTTGTGTTGGAACCCTGAGAGCTGGATGCAGCACTCCAGGTGTGGTTATTCAACTCAAGAGTCAAGTAAAGGGACAAAATCACTTCCCTTAACCTGCTGGCCATGCTTCTTCTGATGGTGTGTTTGGCCAGATTACCCATTTGTTCTGGAGTTTAATATTCCGTTACAGATTTCCAAAGTCTTTCCTAATTCAATACAGAAGAGGAATTGAATTGAAGCCAACTTTTAAAACAGGAAAGCTTCACTTTCTCATAAAGAGTTGTTTAAAAGAAATTAATGTTGCTGCCTACCAGTGAGGCTATTACCTCACGTCACATCAGACATAACATCTGAGCACTTAAAACAAGGAAATAGTAATTAGCATTTCCAGAAACTGTATACTATGCACACAATTAAGTATTCCTAATATATACTTAATGATCATAAACAGGAAAGTAACCTGAAACAATGCTCTTTATTTTTGGTCAGGTGTAATGTAAGACATTGTGGTAAATGGGATATTGTTGAAACTGAAAAGATGAAAAAGTCACTTATTTCCTTTTAGAAATGTGTAAGTAAATTATACACAGGACCACTGGAAAAAGAAGGCACACTGTTTGTAAGCTTTGAAAAGTTTAAGATGTGGCACTTGTAGTGTATGTAATAATAATTTAAAACCAGGAATCTTTTGGGGTTTTTTAAATCCCATGTGTGAATGTTAGTCAGATTTATTTTTTTGCCTCCTTATTTCTGACTGTATTGGACTTGCATAGGGAAAGGACTTGTATGGAAACTTCAGCAGCTAAAAGCCCAAGAGAATAATACTTTTTGCTTACTTTGCAATAGAGACCATAGTTGACAATAAGCATTGCTGCTTATGCAGATACACTCATCTAATTGAATATTTTGATCTACCTCTAACTTAAATATCAGCAAAGCAGTAATACCAGAGAATTCAGTGAAACCAGTGTGGCGCACCATAACTTTTTTAAAGCTGTGCTAAGCTTTAACCTGTGTCACTAGGAATAATTTTGAAAGAAGTATTGCTTATCATTCATTAGATTAAAGAAATTTAGGCAACCTTACAAAAAGGATTGATTCCTGTGTTTCTTCTGTCAAAGGTAAGCATTGATCAAGCTAACATCACAGAAAACGCATGTAATTTTTTTGTGGGTACTCTGTATGCATACGTGGCTACAAGGCCTCTTGGATGAAAAATTTGTAATATTTTTTAAACAGCTGTTTCGGAAACTTCAAGTTAAGTTTACAGGTAGTGTGGCTTTAGTGTATGTGGAAAGTCATTGAAAATCTGTGCACAGTGTCCCAGTCTCCTATTTTAATTGAGGCATTTAAAGGCAGCTTATAGCCATTGAGTTTTATCACTGACCTCATATTTATAACCAAATAAGAAAAATAATTTGATTCCTACTTATTAATTCACAATGGATCACAGTTCTGATCCTGCATGTCACTGACTGTGGTTTCGGTCTCTTACATCAGAAGCTACTATATATTGTGGAATGTAAACACTTTTCCAAGCAGATCAGTTAATATATTTTCATAGACAATCTCAAATAACTTTAGAAAGCTCAGGGAATGCTGACAGCATCACAATTAGCTCCCAAACAGTCCAGGAGCCTAGTCCTTGGACATACACAAGGTTTTTCAAATGGTAGTTGAAGTTGGTTTGTCAAATACTGGGTTTGTAATCACTGAATTATTTGTGGATGTTCAGGTCTTGTTATTGATGAACTGTTATGCTGGTGAAATAATTAAGAAACTGATGTGTTATTCAGAAGGGGGACATTGACATGGCTGTCTGAATGGTTCTCTTAAGCAGTGGAGTGTTCCCTCATCTGAACAGTTAAATGCTTCCATTTACCTCAGCTTCCATTTCTTAGGGAATCTGTTCAATTCTTCAGTGCCTCATGCCAACAAACGCCCCCAAGTGTTCATCAGGCAATTTCCATTCCTTCCATAGATGTCAAAGCAACACTTTCTTCCCTTGATGGCCAGCATCCACTAAAACTGGTCTTAGGAATAACTAACAAATTTTATAAACTGAGGATTTTTTGTTCATGTTTTCTGTGCCTATCCTGTCCAGAGAAAATCCTTACTAAAAAATCTTCCTTTGTACTTGATGTTTCTCTTGGTGTCATGGCTCTGTTTGGGATTAGTTCTCTCACTAAAGTACCTAAGGAAGTGACTCTGGGTATTTGTTGCTTTAGAGGCTTTTACCAAAATAAAAGGCAGGTGCACAATGCCTGCTTTAAAGAATCAGTATGAGATCAGTACACCAGTTTGGAGATAAAGCAAAATTAATAAATGAAAACTCAATTGATTAAATAGCCTAGGGACTGTGGCCCTTTAAGGATGGGGTTTATATGACAATAGCTCTTAAATCTGAGAATTGTTCCATGACTTCGTATATCTCATTCTGAAGAAAACGTGGACTTTGGGTAACTGACACCAACAGTCCATTAACTACACAAATAAATCTTCACTGACTGTTAAGGGAACAAGTGACTTGAGGCTCTGATACAGACCTGGATTGTACACCTGAGGTCAATTGGCATGAATCTCTCTCTCTCAGGTGCTTCACTGTCTTAAAACCTGATTAAGTTTTCTGCTGATCTGCCCCAGCTGTAAAGAATCTGATATTCACATGACACATCACAATGTAAACTGAGTTCTGTGACATAAACTTGATGCATCTTGAAACAACCATGTCATTTGAGAGTTATCCTGTGCCTACGGATGGTACTGGAAAGAAACAATGCTGAACATGATTGTATAGATAGTATCTGCTACTTACTGTTTCCTTAATCCTTCCACACTAATTATGAAATCCTATTTTAATCTTCCTTTCCATTTTTATAGGCATATTTCTACATACAGTCTGTATTATGTCAATTAATATTTTATCACTATTAAATGAGATTTGGTCTTTTATCTTAAAAAAGGTAAAATTGGATATAGAACTGCACACAATATCGCAAACTATTACTCTAATTGTTGCTGAAAATGTGTCACCATTTGCTACTTTCTTCTAATTTTTAAGAGTGAAAACACATGAAAGTAATTGCTCTGCTTCATGGAACACTGATAGGAGAAATAAATTCAGCTTGACAGATATTTTGTGCTATCCATTGCTTTATGTCACAATTTTGAGTTACTGAATAAGATGATTGTAGCTACTACTGCCCTCTTTAAAGATAAACCCTTTCACAATAATTCTGTGGTAATACAGTATTGTTAGGAAACGCAATATGCTTTACCTTCATGAGAAAACCTCTCTAATTGGAATCATTGGACCCTGACTTACTTGTCACAGCTATATTCAGGGTGAAGGTGAAATGTTTGAGAAGTCTGATTGTGAAAATTAGACCATAGCGTTTCTGAATAAAAATATTATAAGAGGACATATTCATATGCAACATCTTTTCTGCTAATTTTTTTTCCTGATATGTAAGAACAATGGGCGATGGGGGGGAAGGGAGACAGACTTGATAGCATTTGAACAGTCTGACTTGTTACAATTCAGTAATTAAAATACAGAAAAAATTAAACTACACTTGTTTCTTGTGCTGGAAGAGTTCATAAAAATCTCAATCTTAAACTTGGGAACAGGTGGGGGAATTGCAGCTAAAGCCATTGAGCTTAATGAGAATTAGTCATGCATTGTGATTGTTTGGATATTGGATGAGGGACCTGCAAGGCAAGTGCTTTTCCTAAGCTCCTAAAGTCTGGACAATAAATAGAAACAAATAATCTTCTAGTGATTAGTAGATATGTATATAGAGAATTTGTAACAGAACAACAAGGCAGTTACAGTGCAGTGTAACAAAGCAATAGCTGAGGCACCCTTTTCTCTATTTAATATCACTATTATTTAAGAAAGCTGGGAGCTTATTGCTTTTCCTAAATTATGAACGAATAAAAAGATAATTAACCCACACCCTTGCTCTTGAGCTAAAGCGTGTTGTGTGCAGGACAGCGCAGTCGGTGGGGCTTGGCCCAGGAAAGGGCCAGGAAGGCTCAGAGTAAACTTTGGTGCTTCAGGGGCTGGCACACATGCAAAGTAATGAATGTCATGAGAGATACGAAACATATACCATGTTGATTTATATCACAAACAAGTTATGGAACCTGTGGTATGCAGGAGATCTACTGAAGATGGTGGAAAACTCCCTGGAATTAGTTGGTCAATTATTTCACATAATTGTATTCCTAGGAAGAAAAAAAATTGATTGGGAATGGTCATTAGGTTATGTTCTAACTTGGCTTGAATAACTCTCCTCAAAAGTTTTCAATGCATTGATCAGCCAACTTTTTATGTTGGGCTACGGCTCTTGATTCAGCTTTTTAATTTCTGACAACTTAATTGTGTATCCAAAGCATTTTAATGTACTTAACAATTATAATTAAAACAAAATATTAAAAAAAAAGGTAATTATTTTATAAGGATGTATCTTCTTGGTTTCTAGGAGACTTAGGTGACTGGTTAGTACAAACTAAATAAAATACTTGCTATTATATAATGGAGTTGCATTATGTTGTACTCAGAAGGTTGGTCTTGGAAGGCCAGCTCAGCAAAAGAAGAAAAACTGTTATCCAATTTAAAAAGGTATTATACACTGCTCGCCTACTTTTCACTCTTGCTTGCATATAATGGAGATGTCTAGAAAGTAAGCATTGACTCTCTAGTGAGTGGCTTTAAAAGGTTTGTTTAGGCTACTATTATTGAGTTAAAGAGTAGTGGTAAATGAGGAAAAAACCACAAATTACTAAAACTCAGTGCATGACTTATTGAAAGTGTACCTAAAACCTCTGCTGATGAACTAAGCAACTCTCATATTCTTAAGTAGAGGTTTTTATGATGGAGCTGAAGGAAATAGAAAAGCATAAAATCAAAAAGAAATTACTAGAGATTAAATAGTTTTTATTGCCAAATCAGCAACACACACAGCTAATGGAAAATATTTTCTGCAGACAGATGGGATAGTCAGCTATCCCAGGAGCATAAGTATGAAGTATCTGTTAAGATTCTTTTTTATACATTTGCATATAAATATAAACATCATTAGTAGGGGCTAATTGCCCTGTAGGAACTAAAATGTGAGCATTAGCATCTTCAGGGTTGCTGGTTGTTGGTTTTTTTTAATCTTTTTTTTTTTTTAAGTATCTCTATCACCCATCATGTTTGGTACTGCATGGCTGCAACAGATAATTACTACCATTAAGAATCTCAATCACAAAATCAAAACCATTTGGAATGGCTTCCAGGGCCACCCAGCACAGTAAGTAAGGATAGAAAATGACTATATTAGTTGTTTTCCTCATGCATATTCATAAGGGCACTTGATTTGAGTTTCATAGTAGGGGGCTTGTAAAGCTCATCCACAGATTAGCTTCTATAGAACACTGAACATCAAAGGTAAGAATATATCATACATCATAAAAATCTTTCTGAAAAGCAATGTATAATGCAAAGAATTATGTATTTTCTCAGAAGAAAAATAATACTGTAAAAAAAGGGATTTCAAGTATTTAGCTTCTTCAGCTTTCCTAGTGATGGAAAAGGTCAAGGATTTGTGCTGTACAAAGGTTGGTTAATATGCCACGTTACTGGTCAAGGAGCAGTTGAGTCATCTGTCATGAATACCCCTGACTTGGATATAACATTTGGGAGTCTGTAAGATGTGTGACAAAAACAGTGGTATTAGCACAGTGGTTTCAGTTAAAAAACCTACTTATGTGTCAAATATCGCTGTGTTATTTCACACTTGAGATGTTTGATTTCAATCTTAAGCTTAGACAAGACCTTGTTGACATTTAAAAAAACAAACCAAACAAACCAAACAAATGCCCGTGTTCATGACATTCAGCTAATGTTTGTTATTGCGTAACAAATGTGTTAAATTATGAATTAGAAATAGTACAAAGAAGTCTTCTAGAAATCTTTATCTTCTAAAAAAAACATAAACCCAATATTATCTAAAAATGAAGGGCTTATTGTTGAAGTACAACATCAACATAACAGTGGGTAGGTCACAGGAGGGAGAAAGTCCAATGTGGATGCAGAGCAGAGATCTGGGGGCTACAAGTTATTTACTGGAGTGGGTTTGCAGACACTGCTTTTGCTTTTTTTTTTTTTAATTTGCTTCATCTGTCGATTTTCCAACTCATCTGTCTTTCTCTGCTGCTCTGTCTGGTTTCTTATTTTTCTCTTCGCTACTCCTGGCAGCTTCTTCCCTGTCAAACAACGAATACTTTCTGATATGGATTCTTAGGAAATAGCATTGGAGTTGAAGAACTGGGTGCCTGCCAGGAATATCCTGCTTATCCTAACTTTGCCTGTATTGTTATTTTCATACATATCATCCTCTTCACATAGAGTTGGTAAGCGCCATATGAAGAATTCTTCTGCTACCTTCCAGTGCTGCTTGACACAGTGGGCCCTAATCTCAAGAAAAGGGAACTTTTGTGGTTCAGATATATGTGCCAGGTCAGGGAAAGACCTTCAAGTGTGGTAGCTTTGCTCATCTGTAGTAAAGTAATCAGCAGGAAATAGCAGGAAAGTGATGCCCACTGAAGAGCTGCGAGAACCAGCTGTGTGAGGTTACTTAGAAAAATCTAGCTTTAATTTTTTTCATGCAAAACTTTCAGCAACTTTGTCAAGTTTGTGAAGTTTCAAGATCATCAGAGCCATGTTTTCTGACATAGTTTCTGTTCACTGGAACTCACCAAGCTCTATTTAAAAACTTGCTGTAGCCACCAAGCTGATAGAGATTCACATGCTAGAGATACTGTTGGATTTGATTTAGCTTTTCCAGCTTCAGTCCAAGCATGAATAAATTTTCAGGGACGTCATGTTATGAGGATAAGGATTGAGCTGGTGTGACATAACATACACTTAAACTTCTACTCTTACTTTCCTTATCTGTTGTTGTCTCACCTTGCATTTATCTGCATATTCAGACCATAGATTTTAATGCTATGGGGAGGGGGAGGAGGAAGAGATTTTCTGTCCCCTTGCAAAGCACCATGTATTCTTAATAATGTTGCTAAATAAGATGTTGGGAGCCATCTGCATTAATGCTAGTGGCTCTTACTTGATCCCCAGTAGGGCTGGGGAGAGGCCCAAGACTAAAGCAGTCTCAGCTGATACTGTCACTACAAATACCTGAAAGTGAAACCAGTACCTTCTCAGCTGGATGTGCACCTTGGTCCAGATGCTCCCATTTGCTCAGTGCTTTGCTCATTGAGAAATGTAATGCCAAAAAAATGCCTATAGATCCTATGTAGGGAGTCCACTTCAGTAACAGTGTATGAGCTAAATAGTTGGGGGGGGGGGAGGAGGGGGAAGCAAGAATGATCAGTAGATGTGATGAACTGTTTATGGATATTGTTCTCACAACAACATTAGAAGCTACCCATGAAAACTTCTGGTGGAAATCAGCAGTTTCTAACTGTAAGTGATATCAAGCTATCAATGACCTCTGCAACTGGCATGGTAAATAACACTTAAGATGGAGGATAACATGTTTGTGAAAGTGTTTAGAAAGTGTAATTCTCTGCACCAGCAAGGGGAAGAGCACTCCCAGTTGTAATGCACTGTGAGAGTAATTCCTGTGGAAGTATAAAGTTTCTGTGTAGAATAGTGTGAGCGGGGAAGTCCTTCAGTCCTATCCATTGTAGTAATTGGAATAAGACATTCCTGGTCTCCTGACAGTTTGAAGTTGAAAGAAATTTCAGTGTTAATTGGATGTGTTTCACCCATTCATGAGTTTGAGTATATGCCAGATGAAATACCTTTATGACTAGTGGGTTACAGGCCCTGCTCTTATGGAGGAGCACCAAGTCATGTGACTCTAAAATAGATTTTCCAGATTATTCTTGAAGTTGTGGTATGTCATGGTTAAAAACAAACTGCAATTAATAATTGCAGTTGATGTATTTTTTTTTTTTTACTCTGAACTTTTAATTAATCTGTGTCCAAATTGATTCTTTTTGTAAGGATATAATTAATGGATTGTCTGTGTAATAGACTCAGCACACTTTCCTTTCTGCAAGCATGTGTGAGGAACCAGCTGGTTTATGTGCAGTTGTGTTTGTTCACAAACAGTTGTGTTTATAAGAGTGTCAACTTACAGCTGTTACTAACTATTCCTTTTTGTGAATGGACTAAAATACAGACTTAGAGGCAATTCAACCTTTATTTGACCTTAATCCTTGTAATTATCTGCACTGTTCTTATCACAAGAAAATAGTATTCAAGAGTATGGCAGCTGTGTGTGGAGAAAACATGGGAAAGGGAGTGGGGGAAAAATAAGTTTATAATGCAGTTAGAGCCCTATCCAATAGACATAGGTTTCAAAAATGTTTATTAAATATGTTAATTATATAATGTAAAAGTATTTCAAAACCTGCCATCCTATGATTTTATGATTTCACCATCTGATTGACAGAACGTCATCAATGGGAGACAATCAGCAAACTGATGTTCATATTGTGTTGAAGTTTGCAGTGCTCCACTGACCTGTGGCTCGGCCATGCAATGCACAGATCTTCAGCTCTGGAGTTTAGACTAAAATGGAAGGCAGATATAGTCAAGAAGCAAAATGTTAGTGTCAGTTTGGGTTATTTATGTGCAAATTACAAAGTGAGATGTGCTTAATTGTACACATGATAAGAGTAACAGGTCTCCCCGAGTCACTGAGAAACGCGCTGTCTGGCTGATCCAAGTTTTCTGAAGATGATCATTTAGCATAAAGGTCGGAGGTAACAGCACAAGCCATTCAGTTCTTTTCACTTAGTGGTTTGAAATTATTGCTTGTAATCTGATTTCACAAATTGGCAGTTGTAATTTTACCATAGCGGTTTGACGTGTTAATCCTATAGGAAACCTAATTGTTCCAAGATTAGGACAAAAGGGCGTATTTTCAAGAACGTCTGTAAAGTTCCGGGCTATTTGAATTTTGGTGTAATATCAAGACACTACAGTTAGACTTCTATATTAAACCAGGCAATACCAGCATATACCACTAATGCTATGTATAAAGACTATTCTATATTTTAAAGTATGACTTAATGTAATGTATTAAAGAGGGTTGGGTTGTTTTAGTTTTTATGGGTTTGAACATCAGAACTCTATTCCTAAAAAATACTTTGTTTCAATAATGCAGCTTTTGTGGGAATCTATTCCAGTGAAAAACTTTGCCTACATTTATTCTCAGGGTTCTCTCATTCTCGGTCCCATTTAGTTACATCATTTTGTCATGTGAAAGTGCAGAGACATAGCACATAGAATCATGTACCTCTTCAAGTCACAGTGAATTGATCAAATTCTTGCCTTGCTGGAACTCTAAGTGGATTAGGGAAAGTGGATTAGGTGGTCAGAAATTACTTTTTTTAATGTGCTCAGGCATTGCATTTTGCAGATGTCAGAGTAACTATTTAGTCTGGAAATTGTTTGCTTGATAAAATGAAAGGTGAATGAGAGTTAATGGAAGAATGTTCTAGTGTATGTTTGGGAGGGAAGAGAATATTTCACCTTCTTTTCCTGATTCCCCCTGTGCACCAGCCTCAGCACGGTCTCCCACTGAAGCTGTCACTAAGCAGAA
Organism: Scolopax mira; assembly: GCA_004320125.1. NCBI lineage: Eukaryota > Metazoa > Chordata > Aves > Charadriiformes > Scolopacidae > Scolopax > Scolopax mira. Next base: position 14,248 of record BJBW01012365.1, on the reverse strand, counting down.
ACATCACTGTATCAATATTGCCCACTAAAATCTTGGAGGCTTGGAGCTTTAATGACAGAGGCTTTGCTCTTGCTGGAGAGTTTACAGGGAGATGTGGTAAATTAATAAAGTTATTAGAGGTGGGGTCTGCTTGAACTCTTGAACTCTTGCTGCATGATCCGTATTCTGGGTTGCCAGATGTGAAGTTTAATGCAGTACTGCATGTCAAGTATTTCTTCATCAGACTTCCATATTGGAAAAGGTTTTTAATTTGAGCATTTTCACAGAATCTCAGAATTTTGTGCAGTTGATTCCTTTGATTGTTTCTAACAAACAACCTTTCTAACAGACTTGTATCCCTCCACTAAAAAACAGGTGGAGTTCTGGAGGTAGACATCTTTCATTCTTTTACCTTCATTGCGAAATTTGAATATCCCATTGAAATATCTGGTAAAAGGACTGAGTGAGATTTAGACAGTTCTATAACAACTGAACACCTCTATGCTGTTTTGGTTTGGCACCTCTCACAGTAAATTACTGAGGAGTTAACATGAACTGAAACAAGGCAGGAGAAAATAATGCTCCCTTTCTATTCTAAGTTGTATGAATCTGATAAATTCAGTAATTTAGATTCACAGAAGATTGCACAATATTTCCTGTCTGGTTTAGGTTATGTGTTCAACAAAATTATTTCTGTTAAGCTACTCACCACTTCCTTTGACCACCTTAAAATTACTGTAAAAATTCAAATTCTCTATTTTCAAAATATGCTCTTAGTGAAAATTCTGTATCTTGGCAACCAGGACGGGACAGTTATCCTCTGGAAAAAGTCATCCGATCTGCCAAGATGAATTTATTATAATTCTTGCAAAGATATGTGAGTTTATTCCATATTCCTTCTTGGGCTCTCTTTACTGTGTGAGAGATCCCAATTCATTGATATTGAAATTGTGCAAGTTACAAAATGTAGCCCTTAAATGAATCTTGATGAAGTGGGTTTAATTCAGTTGTAAGAAGTTCATGTCTGGTGGTATAGCACAGCTCCTTATAGCAGTCAAGATTTCTCGTGCTTAGAGAAAAGCAGTTCTCAATTTAAGAAATCTTGAATTAAGATTACTCTATATCAGAGCACGTACAGCTTGGCATTTTTATATTTTTCCATGTTGGAGAGGTACAAAAGAAATCTGGTGGACATTTAACTACCTCTGGTAAAATAGCAAAGAATCTTCTACTTTCATTAGATAGCTGCTACTGCCTAGGAGAACAGTTAAATAGCAGTACCTTTTCTTTTTGTAAGTCTTCAGTCTTAAATTTAAATTATACAAGGAAATATTAGTTCTTTGTATCATTGTTCATTTAAATGCAGGACATGGACTTGAAGCAGAAAAGATAGAGGGATATGTGAAAGCGAGTCTGAACTTCTGAATTACATTACAGAGGTTTAAATTCTTCTTTGAAGGATGAAGACAGAAGCAGACTTATGTCTGTAAGATTAGCCACAGGAAATCATCAGCTAAATTAATAAGTAATTTGAGAACGAGTGAATGGAAAGTAGTAGAATTTTAAAGACAAGCGTTAGCTGGTTAGCCTATGTTAGACTTCCTTTAGAAATGGTAACAAAACTTCCTTTTCTGGTCATGCCATAATGTGACCTTCTCATGGTGCTGATTTAAATCAAAGATTAATACATAGGGAACACAGTCCAGCACAAAAGCACAGGCTGTTTGTGCTTGGCCTTCCCCCCCCGAATCTTCCTCTGTAGATTTCTTTCCTGCTTTGGGTTAGATTATCACCTACCTCAGAGAAAGCAGTAGCAGTAAGAGAAGTGGGACGGGAAGAACTTGATTGTTGTTTTGATGTTTCTTCCCATTTAAGGTAATTCTTACTCTAAGCTATCAAAGGATGTGGCGATTACGGACGAGCCTTGCCTGAGAGAAAATCTTCTGGATTTCCTCAACTGAGCATTTCTTAGCTTTGAGACCATTTCAACTATGACAAAAGTAATAGTAGGAGCTCACTAGCAGAGCAGTTGTCTTCATGGGGAGATAGGGGGTGTGGAGTGCAGCATCAGCAGTGGGTACGTGGTGCCAGGCTGCTGCGGTGCCTCCTGGCAGGGTCCTTGCCCCGGCTCCCGCCTTGTCCCATAAGTAATCACAGCCTCAGCTGTGCTACATGAAAACCAAATGCAAAGACTATGAACCAAATAAATGGCAAAACATACTCATATGCAAATTAATTTCAATCAGTTTCAAAATTAAATTCAATCAGATTACTACTTTCAATATTCCATACTTCTCACTTGCTATCTCCCTATGTCTGCTACATTTTACACTCTAAACAGCTGATTATAAACAGGAACAGGGTTTAAATGTGTCAGCGAGGCTGCCTGTCAGGAACTGGATGGCTCTTTACCAATTTCTACTCAAACCTCTGTCTAAATCAAAACATATTTTTGGTAATTTTCACAAGTGTTTTCTTTATGGTGAGATTCCTGTATTTGATTTTAAAAAAGCAACAACCCAAACCAACAACCAACCCACTGATTTTATGTGAAAAGAAATAGAAATAGTTGTGGAAAACACCAAAGCAGAGTTGGAGTTTTTGAGTAAATACTTCCTGTTACTTGTTTAGGGCATTTTACTCAGTGTTGTTATGTAGTACACTTGAAGAAAACAATACAGGGGAATTTTTCCAGAGCTTAGGTTTAAAGGCTGGACAATAAATTCTTGTCACTTCAATAATATTTTTCATTACCAAGTTCTTAGAGGTTCATGCATACAATTATGCAAAGATATGTGTGTATATATCTGTATATATGTGGTTATTGATTTGGGGGCAGTCAGCTCATAATAGCCTGACATTTAGTGTTTTTAAATGTGTGACCATGGTGCAAACGGGTTTAATTAAACAAAATGTCTATACTCATTTCAAGATCAGTTATGGGAAAAAAAGAAGACAAGCTGGATGCCCTGCAAAAAAATTGAAAAAAATAATAATAAAAGTCAACTAAAATCTTTATTTGGACATTTCTTCTATATCATTTCAATCAGTTAAAGAATCAAACTGATCTATTTTAACATACTTAAACAGATAAATATTTTCCAAGGAGGGAGCATTTTTGACAGTTGGGAAGGTTGGTTGCCTTCTCTGTAATTGACTTTATTTGTAAACCAGCCTAATTACAGTACTCTTCAAAATGATAGCACCCTCTAGTGTGGGAGGATGCAGTAAAACCTCTAGCAATACAAATTGCATTACAATTTTCTGTGAATTATAGGTCTTCTACAGTATTTTTTTTAGTATTCTTTAAATACTTTCTAAAACAAGCATCCATTTATTGCTGAAATAATTTTTTGTATATGTAAATTGCTTCCTGTAGCTTTGTCAGGAACTCCTTAGAAAGTAATATTATTATTACTTAATATTTACTATTGTAACTGGATTTTTCTATTAGATCTTTGCAAATGAAAAAGTGTCACACTTAATCTTGATGCATTTGAATTCCTGTGTGTTTTACCTTTTTTCATCCTTAAAATATATATTTTTAATTACCAGGAACTACATAGTAATGTGTATTTTTAAAATTTATTTAATAGTAAAACATAATATTCTTTAGAAATTTGTGAGTGCTATCTCTTTGGGTGTGATGACTGGTGTGAATCAAAACCAGTGGCCTATTTATTTATTCTATATTTTCTTTCAATTATCTGGATTCACTATTAAGCTGGTCTAAGGATTTCTTTTATACTCCTTTAGTAATATAAAACCACTTCTGTAAAAATGAAAATAATGCCCAGAGTGTGGAGTTCAGGTCCTCTGAATCAGTGTCAGAAATATGATAAAAGGGTTGCTTTTGTCTCTCTTAAACTTCCTTGAAGACTCAGCTCTTGTTTACATGTTGGGCCCTTGTACAGTGTGAAATTTGATCTGCCATCAGGAATGATAAAACACAATTATGTATGTCCTTTTAAATACTGTTTATTCTAGTGCATGGGAGTTCCTCTAGTTCTTCCCAAACATTGGTGATCTCACCACTGAGATGGCTGTCCTAATAGTTGATAAGAGTTACTTTCACATAATCAGTAACAAAGACAACACTTTTAGTGAGATTTCCAAATATTTCTTCAGTTGTTTGAAAGGAAAAGGAATTTGTGGAAAAAAAAAAAAATAGCAAGAAACTCTAAATGAGGATCAGTGCCCTTTTGTGTTCAACTCTTCTTTCCCAAATGGACTGCAACAAAACAGAAGTACATTTTTTCCTGTGTTGCTTAAGTCTTTTTTGTGACTGGTGCTACTAGTTATTTCATGGTAGTAGAAAACATTAAGACCTGATGTTACAACTTTTATAATATATCTACTTCTAAAGTTTATCTCTTTGTGTATGTATGACTGAAATTAAAGTTCAAACCAGTGATTCACTGTCATGGAATAGGTTACTGGGTTATTAATATTTTAATGTTTTCTTTTTGCAAATACAAGAGCAATCATAGTTCACTACAGAACTTGTATCCAGAAGCAGTTTATTTCTTCCAAGTAAGGTAATTGTTGTCTGATCCAGTAGCACTATTTTGAGAGTTACATATCAAAGGAGGGAATAATATTTCTCATACTCTAATAGGGCCTCTTTCTGCATGAGCCACATCTGATAGAACTCTTTGAGGAAAAAGATCAAGTTCATCTTTAATAATGATTTGCATATTCCTATTATGACAGCCGCATTATTCTGAAAAGTGTGCTGTGCTATTTCTATGGCTTCTGAAAACAAAAAAGGTGAATTTCAAACTGTAAAAAAAAAAAATATGGAACAAATGTTCTCAGCATGTAATTAGGCCATGCATATCATGAACATTGTTTTATAATTTTTACATAGTTATTTCAGAAAGGTTAGAAATTATGCATGCAGTCTTTATTATATTACACACATAATTTGGAAAAAAGCATTTCTCTGCACTAAAAATAATAAATTAAAGAAATAGATTCATTGTGTCGAAAAATGTATTTCTTGAGCCTCAAATAATTTAATTCCTTTTTATTCTATGCAAAAAGTAATTTTCTCCTAGGGGGAAATTATTGCTTAACTACTGTTATGTATTCACTGGCAGTCTTAGCCACTCAGCCAAAGATAGTTCTAAAAAGGAAGTAGAGAAAGCAGATTGAAGTGAAATCCTTAAACTAAATATGAAAAATAGAAGACTTAAAGCTTTATATGTTCCTTCACAAAGAATCCGTAATGTTCCTGACATTACAAAACCATTTATAATAAAACTGCAGTGACTTTGTCATTGTCCTATCATGATTACTATAATTTCTGATCATTTAGATTTTTATTCCTATGAGTACTGTACTCATTTCCAGGATGGGGGAGGTGGAAAATGAGCAGGAATGAGGAAATTAATCGCAAAATATTTTTGTGCATTATGTGTTTTGCTTTTGTTATTGTCAGATTAAGTTACTAACTGGGGAGGGAGGGAGTGGTCATTGTTGACATGCTTGGGTACCAGCATTAGCAGTTGTTATAAACTTGTAATAACCACCCACCCATGCAGTGGAGACTGCTACTAAAAACGGTCATGAAGATGGCATTTAAGTAGACCACTAAATATTGTACCAGCCTGTCAGGTACAGAAATATGAATGGTAGATGGAACTTTCCAAGCCATTAACTGCCAGCCTCATTGTATTGCCATTAGGATGTATGGTAACTTTGTATTGTATATTCTTGCATAGGGCCAATGGATTATTAATCAAATACCCCAGTTGAGTCCTAGTGCAGATTATTGGTCTCTCCCTCACTCTCTGCATCAGCACATATGAAATAAGATCTCTTTCCGTCTCTGTAGGGTACTTGAAGATGTGGGTTACCAGAGAAACCATTCTCAAGGATGAGTATTTAACATTGGTGTTTAAGTAATGCTTATGTGTAATACTGATGGGATCTAGGTGAGCTGCATATATCAGCATTATCTCATTATCATTATAACTGTAACTATCCAAGCTAGAAAACTAGGAAAAGTCAAAGAACAATTCACTGAGATGTTTATATGTATGTAAAATAGGAAAGTAGTATATTTCCTTGGTATAGTATAAAATCTAATGCTAATGGTATGATGCAAACCCAGTGGAATAATAGCTTTGGAATACAGGTAAACAGGATATGCTTCTCAGACAAAATAGAAATAAAAGGCAAGATGGGAGCATTAAGGATTTATCAACCTTACACACTGCCATAATATGCTTAAAAAGAGAGCCAAGCTATTTTCAAGAGTAATACAGTCTGTTCAAGGGTCAAAAAAACTTGATGGAAACAAAAACCCGAACTGTTTTGTAACCTGGTATGTTTACAAAGAGGATAATAGTTATAGCTTGTACATGGTGATCCAATTCTGTGTTTCTGTATGTGTACCAATAAAATCTGCTTGGATATGGGCTTGTTTCAATTCACTTCCAAGAAAATTCATGGCATTACATGCAAAACTAACTTGTACCTAGTGATTACTGTAGGTATCGATCTGGATTGAGATGAAAATATGCTGGACTTAATAAGCCAATTTTTCCATCTCTATATTAAAGAAAAAATCCATTTTTAATAAATCTATTAGTAGTATAGCAGTACCCAAAGTGAACTCTTCTCTCGTCCTGTTAATTGCTGAAGAGGCTGCCTGGCTAAACAGGCTTCATCCAGTCATGAAATCATAATATGCATTATGACATTATATTTTGTTGTCATGGAAGCAGCTGCAGTGATATTCTTGATTCTGATGTGAATCTTAACAAGTCCTTTTACCAGCCATCAAGTAAAGGGGGTGGGTTCTTGCTTGTTTTATGCTTTCCCCTTCAGAGAGCCTGTCAGTCATTGGTCTTCAGGTCGTGTGCCTGATAAAAACCATCAATCCCTCTAACCTTCACAGCTTTACAACCTTTCTATTCTCATATATTCAAGTGACTAAGAAAGTCAGCCACAGAAGCTTCTAGTAGGACAAAGCAGGTGTTTGGTGGCTGTGTATAATTTCAGGAAATATTTGCGCATGTTGAGCTACAGAGAATCCTTGACTTTGTAGGATTTGGAAGAGACTGCTTTACACATTTTTATGTTGGTATTTATAAAACGGAGGTTTTACACACACTGCAAAAATTTGATTTGCTTTCTGTTATAGGCATTACTGGATCTGTGCTGTTATCATTCCGTTGCTCTTATCACAGAGCTATGGCTGCACCTTGGCGGTGCAGTAGGTGCTCAACTCTAAGTACTCTGTGCAGATTTATAGTTCTCTCTTTGTTTTGTTATAAGAAAAAATCTACTGGGAAAGACAACTCTTTAAAATCTCAGCCTTTACAAATGTTTCCCCTCATCATGCAGTGCGTGTGACTTTGAACCCGAGCTTCCCAGTTGCACTCATATAGCCATATGAAATTCATTGTCTTTTTCTCGTGGCTGTTAAACCATTCTGTTCAGAAGAATAGCGTGAATGCCTTGCTGTTCACAGAGGTTATTAATGTTATTTGGATGTGTGTGAATTCCAAGCTTTGGCTATGTCTTATTGACTGCCCTAGCCCACCTCATCCTGTCAATTCACTCCCCACACCAGGGCAGAACTGTTCCTGGCAGATGGCATGGAGCATGGCTGTGAGAATGCTGCCCTCGTATCCCCCTGCTGACCTTCCGCACGAGTATGAGTTCTGTGTAAATAATTCATGGGGAACTAACAGGGATATCTCTCCCAATTTATTTTATTCTTTAGTCCAGAAAGCTATTGACATAACAAGGTGTTTCAGTCTTTAACATGCGGCCAGAGAAGTCATTAAAATATTTGGTTCATACATTGCTTCAGTGAAGCATTAAAAATTGGTTTAGGTGGCTAGATAAATTTGGGTTTAAAGAGGACGTTTAACAGGTCTGAATCGCACTGAAAGCTTGAAAGCCTGTACCTGCCAACAGTCAATGTTAGAGCAGGAAGGCTGGGAGGCTTTAGGCCAGGGCAATGTAAGCTGTTCAAGAACAGAACTGTGCTGTTCATTCCTCATTGGGATCTTGGCAGAGATTCAGTTGTATATTTTACTATTTGACAAGATGAAAGATAGAAACATTTATTTATTATTTCTTTGTTTTGTTTGGTTGGTTTTGACTGTCAAAATGCTCTGACAATACAGAATGAGTTATTACTGTTCTGTTTGGGTTTTTAAAGTTTGAGAAAATGTAAACCTTTTACATGTTGAAGGAAATAAATAGAAAATGGAAAGAGGTTTTGGTATCACTTTCAGATAAGAGCAATTCTAGCTGTTAGTAAAACAACAAAAACATCAGCATAGCACTTAAGCTTACATTCCAATTCTTTTAAAGGCAGTAGGTGTTCCACATGTGTTCTATTCATTTAAATCCTGATTTCACAAATGAGTGCATGTATATTGTTTTGTGAAAGCAGAATCCTAGGCCAGGCCTAAACTACAAATTTCTCCTAACATAAAAATCAGGTAGTGAAAAGGTTTATACTGCCTGTGCTTGCAAAAGCACCACCGGGTACCTGGTTACAGTAGCAAAACTGAGCTTTACACATGAGAGCTTGTTTGATACAGAAAGGATATTTTCCCTTTCTGATACTGACTGTGGCTTATCGAAGAATAAAATAGTTCTAACCAGGAGTGTCTGGGCAGGATAACACCCTCTTATTGCTGCCCTACCAAATATTTCAACTGTAGTCTCTCCACTGTTGTAGTCATGCTGAAAGGCTTTAAAAATTGTATTCATTGATGCTTAGATCTGCTTCTTGTGATCTGTAAAAAAGGAATTTTATCTACCTGTGCAATTATCTTTTCAAAACCACCTGCACTGCTTGTTCTTGATGATCATATGATGAGGAGCGATATACAATCACTTTACTGTTGATGCATTTTCTTCCGCTAAGACCATGCACTAAAGCTCTAGCTTTGGTAGACAACACATTTTCTCTGAAGATGCAAGCTAGGACATTTTGCAACCTAGGACAAGATGCCGTTTTTGTCACTAAAAGATGCTTAGCTTCACTGTGTGATAATACTTAAGCATAATATTTGTAGCCAACTGTAGGGGAGTGTAAGCTTCAACTTAGAAATAACTTGCTGAAACAAAAGTTAGTTTTATTCCTTAGGGAATGTATGTTGACTCCAAAGGAATTCACATGTCTTGGTTATTAATTATCTTCTCATTGTTCACAGTCAGTATTAAGTTAGTCTAACTTAATCCAAGATCTAAAGAATGGGTGTCGTGCATAAAAGTGTGTCTGTTTTCCTAGGGAAATCAGTTTGTCTATTGAAAGATGTTACTTCTTTTCACAACTCTTTCTGTACTTAAACCATCATAGCTACAATGACACAGCAACTATGATTACTTTAGTGCAAGGATGTTGTCACAATGCTTTATTGAAAATCTGCCTTACATGTAGGAAATGTAAGTTTTCCTAATCTTTTCCTGTTTCAGACGAACCCAGAAATAGTTACATTCATATTACTCATAAAATTATTAAGTCTAACAGTAAAGAGTGCAGAAACTATGTGAAAGGCAGTGAATTTTAACTACGTATTCTTCTTATATTAATGGACAACCCACCACAGTGCTTTAAGCTTTTCATACTTTCCTGAAGTTCAAGCTAAAAAAAGTCACTAATGTATTGTGCCTCTTTTTTAATCTATACAAAACAGAGTTAGATTCTCTCTTAAAAGTGTCATAATAACCAGAAAATAGCAATTCAACAACCATGTATTGAGCTCACAACTGTCTAAATTATTTTGCTTGAAGACTGCCATTACAATGGGATGCAGAGTGTATCTCTTTTTCCCACAATTACAAAGTCATAAAACGTCACTTGATGCTCACCCTGTTATCTAATAGCACTACATTAAGTGGAGGAGTTGCTTGAATGTAGTGTCATGAAGGCATATCAACCACAAAAGTAGACCCTACATTAATACTTCACGTGATGACCATTAACAGTACAAATGAGATCTCACTAAAATGTAATCATGCCATTTCGAAGGGCTGGTTCTTTTTTATTATTATTATTTTATTTCTCCCCCCTCAACTTAGACTTCTGTAAAATGAAATAATAATTCCTATCCTCCACAGACTAAACAGACTTATCATCAGGAATAAGATGTACTAAAAAAATATAGGGCTGGAATCTTTAAACCAGCATATCAGAACATTGTGGCTTAATAGGCATCTAATACATCAGCAGCATTTGAACACTTTGAATCCATGTCATCTTTTTGGGATTGAGTGGCACTGCTGTAATAGATGTTCAGGGAGTATAAAGTATTGCATCTACTTGGTAAAGTACTGCATCTACTTGAAAGTACAAAAGCAGATAAACTGTACCCTTGAGAAGTAATGAAACAAATACTGGGGCAGAATAAATATGCTTTGGAATGGGTGCGCTGTATACTGCCCCCTTTGTCATTCTCTTGCTTGTCTTTCTGGAATGCCTCTTTGTGAAGGAGAAAAATAAAATAATTATTTTTTAAAAACTGCTTTCCCCCTTACAGTATAGAGGTTTTGTGGGAAAAATGAAGCACAGAAAGAGATAAATTGATCACAGCCCAAGGCATTCTGTATTGTGTTTAGTATTGGCATATGCTTTTTAAAAATAAAAGTTACCTGAAAATCTTTTTGGACTGAATGGTAAAAGCTTTCATTAAATTGGGTGATCCTTGTATTGTGAAAAACTGTTTTGTTTCTTTTCCTGACACCGTCCTTAGGGTCTTCGCAGACATTTTGTCCTTTTATAATAGTAGAATAAGTAGTTTGTCACAGCTCCACAGGGTCTTCGAGAAGACTCCTAGTCTGAGAGCTTGAACTGAACTCTCTGTTCCTCTCATAACTTCCTTTTTGATTCCTCAATGTCATAGCTAATTTTCATGAACCCATGAAGGCCTTTCCTTGTATAATAGAACTTTCAGGTATTGGATTCACTCTATATCTCATGGTCACTGCTAATGCCCTCTTGCTGTTGTCACAAACTGTTCAGCATAAAAACCCCCATATGCCTGATGGATTATTAGTCTCGTCAGTACATTCAGCCCTTCATGCGTACGTGTTCAGCCATCACTGGTTTTAGCACAGGATCCCTTTGTTGAGGGAACACGTACACATTGTTTTCTTCTCTGATACATTAATCAAGTGTAATTATCAGTAGTAAAAACAGTTATATGCTGTAGCTGTTATGGAAATAATTTGTTGTAATATCTATTTGGAACTCTTTGGACTTCTCATTTACTTATACATAATCATAAAAATATTTATTGCTAGCAACTGATCATAGCCTTTTGTCATGATCATCCTTCAGGTTTTTTAAAGTTTTATTATGACTACAACTAAAACAGGCTGAAATCTTAATTTCCTAAATGAAATCATAGTATTTATCTACTCAAAACTGCCTACAGAATTAATAGTATCAGCAGGGTTACCTTTGATTTTTAGGCTAGAGTATGTATCTAGCAGAGTAGAATTCAAAAATAATCCAGATGAACAAACATGACACTAAGGAACAGAAAAGCCTGAGGTATAGCATGAAAGTTTAATTAAGGAGACATCACTAACTTGAAACTCAGTGACTCAAAAAAAACCTAGGAGTAGTCTCAGTATCTGCCCTTCATTAACCTATTTTAGTAGGTTTTTTTCAGTTCCAAATATTTATATACTGTGAGTTTCCTGAACTTTTTATTGAAAGTACTCTTTTTCTAAAAGAGTACTCTATTTTGCTCATGAAATAAAATGTGCATAACTTCTGGAATTGTGTAAGCAAATTGAAAGAAGAGGGTCATTATCAAGATATAAAATTTTAGTATTTAATTTGATTTTGAAGAAATGGATTTCATTTCTCTTTTAATATGATGAGTTACTGTCTTAGCAGTCGCAAGAAAGAAAAACACTAAAGTAGATGAAAAGTTTAAGGAATAATGTTACTTTTGCTAATAATATCTGTGGACAGTTATTAAGGCATGTATTTATAAGTTGTGTGGTTTTTCACCAAAAATGTAAACTACACAAACTGTTTTCACCGATGTTTGGTTTATAAGGGAAGTGTTGATTTTAAAAGGGACTTTTTATTTTCTCCTGAAAAATAGCAGATGTTTTTGTCTTCCACACAAAAAGTAGAAAAGAACGTCACTCTCTTAAAGATGTAGGAGAAAGAATAGCTGCTAAAACCAAATCTTGCTCAATTTGTTGTATATTTCTAGTTCTTTAAATACTGCTGCTACCTTTTAATCTGTATCCTTAAAGAAGGTTGGATGCACTTTAAATGGAGACTATTTGCCACAGAACTAATTCAGCTGAGGCCTATGAACTCAAAATCTGAAACTTTATTGAAATATTTGCTAGAATACAATGAGAAGGATCACGTTAATAGCTTTTATTACTTTATTCTGCCAAAATCAGTACAGTGTGAGCTGATACAAGCCAAATGAAATGGTGAAAACGGAAATATTTACTTGTCTGTAAAACAACTTGTATTCCAGTTCTTAATCAGAAGATCTGGATTTGAAGGATGACTTGGCAAATCACCTTTAAATGGAAATAAAATGCTGACAGCACCCCAAAAAATGGGGAAGTTGGGGCTTTACCCTGATGTGCTGATAAAGAGCAGCTGAAAGGAAGCCAGGCATTGCTATGAGAGGACATGGATGAACTAGGATATCTTTAGTGGGGAGCATTATGCCTGTGGCTTTCCTCCTCCTCAGTGCCCTGAACTCACTACAGTCTGGGGAAGATCTCAAAGGAAGTAGGCAGCACATTTCAAGAAGTTTCCCTCTCTCTAAAACTTTCAGAGGTATGTCAGCAATGCATTTTCTGTGCAAAGCTTTTTAACTTGTTTCTTGTTCTGTGTCCATCATCACAGCTGGTGTTTCTGAGAAGAGTTAATAAAAAGTTATGTCTTTAGTAAGGCATTTTAAAGCAAATGGAGTTCTCAAACAGAGGCCATTCAATGAAAGGACACCTTTAAAAACAGGGATTTATTTTAGGCATTGAATGAAGCAATATATGTCTTATGGAACCTTATAATTACCTTGAGGACAATAGACCTTTCTGACACATGGTTAAAATGGATGTGTGAATAGCACCATCATGATTGTGAATGGAGAACAATAATAAATATGTAGTAAAACATATGTTGCCTAAAATCTGCTGTAATATGCACTGCATAGTCAGACCAAATACATGTTAAGAAGATTTCGATTATACCATTACTAGATGTTTCTGTTGTGCTCCCTTTATATGAAAATTTAGATGACTATTATTATTCTGCTTTTCTTATTAAGAAAATGGTCATGTGAACAACAGCAACAGATGTTAATGTCAGTTTATGACTAGTGGGATTATCAGACTTTAAAGTTATTTGGGTGGAGCGGACTTAAAATATGGAAATACAAAACCATACTAACATATGTATTTTTAGCACATACATTACCATAATGCCTCCAGTTTCAAGAGTTAAATGTGTTTAGCTGATGATTTTGTTACTCTCATAAATGCAATGCACAGCTGCTTAAAATCAATAATTTGATGTGATTCGTTTCATGTATCACGAAACCTTTAATGATATCAGAAGTTTAACTGCAACAGATGAATTCAAGTTCTTAAGTACAACAAGTGAAGACTGACAGGGGATAATGGTATAAAACTTGAACAACAATAACTGGGCATCACGACATCATGGGATTTTTTTTATTTTTTTTTTTCTGCTAAGAACTTCAGGATGGTGCAATAAAGCACCAAGACTTCAAAATAAAAGAACTAATTTACTTGGATGGTGTCTAAAATGAAAGTAGGACACAAGGAGTATGCTCTACAAAGAGTGGCAGGATTTGACTGGTCTGATAAAAATCCTGAAAGGTGTGATTTCTATGAAGGACGTGAGAAGTTTATGGATTTAGTGGCCTTTTATGATACTACCACACACTTGGTGGACAAGGGCAGAGCAACAGATGTTGTCTACCTGGATGTAGGTTTGACACTGTCCTGCATGATATCCTGGTCTCAAAATTGAAAAGTCAAGGATTCAATGGATGGACCACTCAGTGGGTAAGGAGCTGGCTGGATGGCTGTGGTCAGTGGCTCCATGGCCAATTGGCAGCCAGTGACGAGTGGTGTTCCTCAGGGGTCTGTACTGGGACCAGTGCTGTTCAACATCTTTGTTGAAGACATGGACAATAGGATAGAGTGCACCCTCAGCAAGTTTGCCAATGATGCCAAACTTGGTGGTGCAGTTGATACACTGGAGGGAAGGGATGCCATCCAG
>BJBW01012364.1:0-29027 GCA_004320125.1 Scolopax mira | reverse complement strand
AATAGAAGGACATGGACCTGATGGAGCGGGTCCAGAGGAGGGCCACAAAAATGCTCAGGGGGTTGGAGCCCCTCTGCTCCGAGGACAGGCTGAGGGAGCTGGGGTTGTTCAGCCTGGAGAAGAGGAGGCTCCAGGGAGACCTAATAGTGGCCTTCCAGTACCTGAGAGGGGCTACAGGAAGGCTGGGGAGAGTCTGTTTACAAAGGCCTGCAGTGACAGGACGAGGGGCAATGGGTTGAAACTGAAGAAAAGCAGATTTAGATTGGATATTAGGAATAAGTTCTTTCCAATGAGGGTGGTGGAGCACTGGAACAGGTTGCCCAGGGAGGTGGTTGAGGCCCCTTCCCTGGAGACATTCAAGGTGAGGCTCGATGAAGCCCTTGGCAACATGGTCTAGTTGGGGGTGTCCCTGCTGACTGCAGGGGGGTCAGACTAGATGACCTTTGAAGGTCGCTTCTGTCTCTAGAATCCCTATATTCTAGGATTTCATGATACTGTGAAGTATCCCTTTGGCTGCAGTGAGCCCATGGTGTGCCTCCTTAATGGGAACTTTATGGTTGATTTCCATTTCAGACTGGCTGCACACATGTGTACCGTACCCAGCTGTGTGCAGTGCAGACTTGTCCAGTTGTAGTTCACCCACACACCCACATCTTCGCTTAACATCACTGATTACACTATTCATTTTGGGCTTTCCCCCTCCAGTGTTCATCTGGCACGAACCACAAGACTTTATGCCGGGTAAACTGTCTCACCTCGGGATTAGCTGACTCGAATTCTGTATGAGTTCCGTTTAAAATCTTCGATGCACATCAGCATCTGAAATGGGCTGCGAGTGCACTGCTGAGTGGTGTCCAGGAACTGGCACGCAGCCCGTGAGCACACAAGGTGCTGCTGCCTCGCTGTTTGCTGCTGGGACTGCCTGTTGCGCTTAGCATCGTGGTGAAACACCTCCCGCATCGCTCAGCTTCTGCCTGCTAAGAAAAAGGCCGAGAGATTTTCTTTCCTGCACGCAGTGGGACACCTGCCAGCAGAAAAACGTCGTCTGGAGCCAAAATCAGAGTCAAAACCTTCCACCGTTCTTTTTTCCATTTTTCCCTGAATATTTAGCTTGGGGGGAGAGAAGAGGAGGGGAGGAGCAGATGTAGAGGAAATACTGGCAACTTCTGTAATAATCCTGTTGGTAAATGCTAGTGGGCTGCTGCAAAGTTAGAGTTGAGCAGTGGGTAGAGGGCCATGGCAGCAAGGGCACATAGGAAGGAGGAAGGAGAAAAGGCTGTGTTTGAGGAGGGTCTGGATGTGTTTCCCCGGGCACCGCTCCCTGGGAGAGCCCCGCCACCGCCTTGAGTCCTGCTGGAGCTGCGCAATGGCCAGCAACAAAGGCAGAGCGGCAGATGCATAACATCATTTTTTTCAGGAAAGCTTGACAGAGCTTCCCTGCAGACATGGTTTTCTTTTCATCTGAAGAAGTGAGTAGGCAAGGCCTTGCAGGGGTTTGCTGTCCTGCCTGCGGTCACCACTGGTATGGGGCTAGTCTGCGAGGTGCCAAGGGTGTCACAGGGGGGCTGTGCTGCCACAAAGAGGGTGCCCAATGCAAGGGGCATTATCGTAGCCGGGGGGAGGAAGTTCTTTGCAAAAGAGATGGGACCACACTGGGGCCACCGTCACACAGGGCAGACAGGACAGGTTCACCCATC
This sequence comes from Scolopax mira, assembly GCA_004320125.1. Lineage (NCBI taxonomy): Eukaryota > Metazoa > Chordata > Aves > Charadriiformes > Scolopacidae > Scolopax > Scolopax mira. Next base: position 27,330 of record BJBW01012364.1, on the reverse strand, counting down.
AAGGCTGGGTAATCAGGGACAACAGTTGTCTCAGATGTGTCTCCAGTAGCTGCTGTTTAAAATGATACAGAGCAGCTCAGGACGACAGGTCGTGCCACTGTTTAGCACAGTGCTGTCCCCAAAGCCGAGGTGCAGAAATAGGAGGGAAACATATGTTCTCCAGGCAGGAGAAAAGCAACTTGCAAAGCTATATGATCTCTGTGCCAAGCCAGAGCTTTAATTGGCACAAAAATTATCTTTGCTAGCACCTGCAAGCAAGTGTATAGCACACTGCAAAATTAATAGTCAGAGGGAGAATTAATTCCTTAGAGCACAAAGGAGAAACATTTCCTCTTGTAGCTGATGGTGTAGCAGGGTATCTTTGGCTCCTTCAAAGCCAAAGACATTAGTGAAACCAAGTGCCAGAACCATGACATCCCACTTTATATCAGGTGTAAACCTTGTCAGTAGAAGTGCTCTCCCTCAAACAACGAAAACTGACTGAAGCTCTGCAGGTTTGTCAGTGTGGAGGTTAATCAGGTGAGAAGGAGCGACGTGCAAACACTGATGAAATGAAGTCTGTTGAGACATGGAAAAGAGAGTGAGGTTGGTCACAAACACCACAGCCCCCTTATTGGAAGGTGCTTACTGCTTTCTTTTGTAGGAGTCCTACACTCCTCCTCCCATGCTTTTCCCTGCTCAGACCTGACAGTGGGGCCAAGAAGGATCTTAACTTTTCCATAATCTGTCCTTTTGCAAGTGTTCATGGATGATGCTGAGCACATGACTACAGCTAAATCAAGTTTCTGAATTCTCGGCTCTTTAGATGCTGGACGACCCTCAACACTCTTTTGCTTCCAGCAGAGTAACTCACCCAGGGTGACTGAGGCATCTTGTTCATCACCTGACCCTTCACCAAAGTGATCCTTGTTGTAGTTTGAATGCTAATGGTTTCTCCTTTAGGCTGACCCAGCCAGGTTTGATACCAGGGACGTGAAGGACCAGGAAGGTCTCAACAGCTGTGTCTGACATGACGTGAACACGTTGCTTTGTTCTTGAACTTGGATCAATTAGACACTCCCAAAAATGCAGTGTGTAAGGACTGGGCCCATCAGTGAGTATATGGAGGTATTTTTCACTGTAATTCAGCACCCTAAGGCCTCTAACTCTCTAACAGCTGAGATTTGGTTTGCTAAATTACTGTAGCACTGGCCATGATTTCAGTTGTATCCCCAGTCCTGATGTGGTCAAGTTCCCAGTCACACAAAGTAAGCTGCATTGTCCCAGATGGAGGAAAAATTCAGCATAAAAAAGCACATCTCAGTAATAGGCAGCCTTGTGGGAGCGATGATGCAGGACCTGGAAGGAAGCTGAGCCCAGCAGTGCTTTTTCAGGGTTTGATCGTGGGACGTTTAGGTGAAGTACAGATTGTCCATGTCTCCAGAATAAAAACATCTGTAAATTGTTTGAGGTTTTTTAATTTTTCTCTGCCTTTTGGGGCCCTTTTACCTCCTGGGGACCAGGGCAGTCACACTTAACCAGAAGTCTGACTCCACTCGGATCAGAGCTTCCCCACACCCTGTGTAGATACCTTGTGCTTGAATGGTTACATGGACCCGAAACACTCCCAGATGTGTAGTGAGGCCTCTCACAGGATATAGGGAGGATGTTAGCAGGTCTGAGAACAAAGGGAAAAACAATGGGAGGGAAGAAAGACACTTGGACTTACCGACATTGGATGTATCAAATGCATTCTAGAAAGTAATGTCTTAGACTTAAGGGAAGAAGCAGTCATTCAGTCACTTAACACACTCATAAAGGATGCTCAGTTGCTGGGAAACTATTTCAGTAAACCATAGGGAAGTGCATACAGACTTTATCTCTCTTTCTTGAAACATATGCAAAATTACAGCTTCCCAGCACTAAAAGTTACTGGGAGCGCTCCTGGAAATTCTTGTGTTTCATATAACTTTTTTATTTATTTTTTTTTCTTTAATTGTCACTGCCTCCCGAGGAACAACGTCACAGACCAGAGCACCTGTGCCAGGGCAGGTTTGAGGGCAGCTGTGCTGGTGGCTGGGGACACGGCATGGAGCTGCCCACCACCTGGGGAGCGGATGAGTGGCAGGTCCGCCCTTCACAAGAGGGTACCAAACGGGAGGCCTGACCCCCGGGACTGCACCTCCCAGCCCTTTTCGGGAGCCGTCTGGACTCTGCCCAGCTCCAGCTGGCGCAGAATTACTCAGGACCTAATTACAACAACCTGGTGACAGCCCAGCTCGAGGAGTCCCTCATTAAACATGATGGTCTGGAGGCTACGGCTGACGCTGGAAACTCTTAAATGGTTATTGCTGGAAACGGCGAGTGCATACCAGGGGAAAGATCACTCTATAAATGTGCTATTTCTTACATTCTTTCTCTGAGCATCTGTTATTGCACTCTGCCAAAGACAGGATATTGGATCCTCAGCTTGGCTCAGTGCAGCCCGTCTTCTGGTTTTATGGTTAGGTCTGCAACAGCAGCTACAAGAAAATCTTTAAAATTCTTGAGTGGAAAAAAAATCCTTTAATAGTATTCGTGCCTTTTTTTGGGGGGTCCTGGACTATTAAGCAACAATGCAAGGGAGATGCGTCAGTATTGATCAGCACAGTCCCATTGGTAGTATTTGCTTTCTATTTCCATTATATTGTAATAATGTTTAATATACTTGAAATTTGTATGTTCTGAAATATTACATAAAGTAGAAGACAGGCCTTTTCTTATACTGTTGGTTGTACTGTGATGAACAATAGCTCTTGTATTGTGTGTCACGTAGTGGGAAAGCTTTTTGCCTTTTTACTTTGATGGAATAAAGAACAGGTTGACCTAGTAGAGATCTGTCTGATCTAAAAATAAAGCAAATGGCCTAAAAGAACTTCACCATGCCCAGGGACCTTTGACAAGGCCTATTCATGGACTGAATCTGTGGCCTCCTGATTGAAGAAACATGCTTTTTCCTCCCTTTCTTCATCTTGATTTGAAGTTTTAGAATCCAGATGCCGTGAAACTGCTTTGGTGATTTGGTGTGCTGATGGTTCATCACTGGCCAAATAGAAGAGCAGTAACAAATCTCTCCTTGCATTTGATTAGGCTATGAAGGTCTTCCATGTTTCCTGTCCATTAAGTACAGCATTTCCCTCCAGGTTACCCCCCCAACACAAATGGACCCTCGTTCATCCTTCTCAAAGATCTACGTATTGACTGTGTCCTAAGGCTTATCCAAGCTCATGCTGCTGGTTCCCTCTGGGTTGAATTCTTCCTTTAGTTTTCATGTCCCAATCCTCTTCTCTTTTGATGTGTGTGCTCATCTGAAGCACCCCTTTGTTAATTACAACCCCTTGGGTCCCATAAAGAAGCAAGGTATGTGATCTCAGTGATAATATGGCTGGAGCTTCTCTGGCAGGAGTTCCTGCAGCAGTAGTAAACCTTCACTACATTGACTTGTAATTAGCATTTCATTCCTAGTGTCACAAATAATTAAAAATGACCTGAAGTCACGCCAGCAGTTTTTTAATTGCTGCTCTTCTTCTGTGAATCTCTGTTAGTAACAATAGATCAAACAACAATACAGCATAAAAACAGATTTTAGTTTCCTTTTCATTATTTTACAGTGCTGCTTCCCAGGGCTGTGGGGCACTGCAGGACATGTAAGCATAAATGCAATATGAGCCGCCAAACACGAAAGCCCTGACCACCTGTTCTTTTGCTGGGACAAATGATGAAAAAATCTGGTTAGAGCAAACTTTAAAGTAGGTTTAATTTAAAATTACTCCGACTTTCCAAAATCAAGCCTTTCAGGTTCCAAATAATAGTTATTTTAGCATCTCCCTTGTTTTCAGAGAAAACCCTCCTCACCAAGAATATTTACCTGGGAGACACACGAAAGTAATGCTTCTTTTTGACAGCTCCCACTAAGCTCAGGTCTCCTTGATGCTCTAAATATACTCAGAAAGAGGCAATCTTTGCCCAAAGGACTTTAAGGCCCAGAATCTTTAAGGTCTTGTGGAGAGAAGCCTGGGGCCACACCATTGTGGACATGTAGAGCATTAACTCCAGCAGGAACTGAGTGTTTTTGAAAATCTGTTGTAGGAACGTGCCTGGCCCATGGCACAGAGCCATCATTCACTCAGGTGTTGGGGAACATGCTTGCCAAGGCCACCTGCACAAGGCAATGCTGCAGATCTCATGTGCCCATGACCAAGATCCCCAGCAACACCCACACTCTACTTACGTGTGCCAGGCACTAAGATTTTAGTGCCCCAGCACCCCATGGCCTGGGACCACCTCAGGAACTGGGTTTTAGGGTACTGCGGGATAACTTGCCTGTTTTTCCCAAATCCCAGAAGTGCTCCTGCGCTGTCAAAATGTTTGCTGATGCTCCCAGCCCCACAGGTGTGTTCCTCCTGTTTGCTCCAACAGAAGACCTACTGTTCCTTCTTTTAACTAAAATGGTGTTTTACTGAAACTGACTTCCTCTGATGCGCTAGAAAAGATCTCAGCACTGGCTACTGAATTATGGGAAGTGGAAGGACTGGGAAACGTTTTCATTTACAGTACTCTGGAGGTATCTGGCTATGGTTGTATAGTGGCTGAGGATTGTTGCTTTATAGACTGATGTTTATGGAGCTAAACATGACACAGCTCAGTGGGGTAGGGGGTCCTCACCCAGATGCTTCCTGCTCCACACACTTCCTGCTGCCACTAGGGCTCTGTCTCCTGTGTCATCCCACACATGGGAATACCTGTGATCTTTGGCACAGCCCCATGTTGAAAAGAAGCTCAGCTTGGACCCAGACTCTCCCCAAAACAGCCAAATACTGTGTTGCTTTCCCTTTAAGCAGCAGTTCAAGGGCATACCCTCATCATAAGATCCCCTATGGAAGTATGACTCTACTGTGTGTGTCCAGCCATGGGCTTCACCTGGCGTGAAAAATATACATAAATAACATGAGTCATCTTGTAAGATGTCCACCAGCGATATGCAGCAACCTGACAATTTAATTGGTTCCTGAACTCCAGAAAGAGAACTGTTTTGCATCTATGCATAAAATCTGTCCTGTACTTAAAAGTAGACTTCTATCTCAAGTGGTCCATTCCTCAAAGAAAAAGTCCTGGTACCACATGTCCTGCCATGTGAATTCAAAATGGTAGGAGTCAGTCTTCAGCAGGAACATCTCCTAATTTTGCTATATGCTTAAGTACTACTATATATCAGCCATGTCACCTACCTTGCCCAAGCTGATAAATGACCCACACATGTAAATTTATTTCCAGAGTTCTGCTCATTCTTTTTGATCTGGCTTCATATCCACAGACAACTATTTTCATCTACATTTGAAAAGCAGAACTTAAAGTATAAAGGTTATTAATTTCCAGAACCCCCTGTCCCTAGGCAGTCTTATAAGGTTCCTGTCTACCAACAGCAGCTTGCTGTTCGTTCTCGTTATGCTGACATGTGAGTTTATTCAAAGACCCCTGAAGAACTGGAGGCTTGTTGCACTCATAAATTCCCCAGGATGTGCGCCAGAGGCATAAGTTGTTCCCAGCTACCTGAAAGTCATCAGTGAACTCTGAGAAGGCAATATTTAAAACCAAAACTAGCAGTGAATTTTTGCACTTTATACAAATATAGTAAAAAAAATTTAAAAAAATACTCCAAATAGTTTCTTGATGTGGTTTGGAAAGCTGATGATTTGAAAATTATGGAAGCAATTTTTTCCATCTCCTCAGAGAAAGCAACTTGACTCACTAGCCGTAGGTAGGAAAACTGTTGAAGAGTTAGACAAACATGGGCAAAACTGGGAGCTGTAAGCAGAAATCCAGGACACTTAAAAACTGGAAGTGAAAACAATATGGAGACAGCATGTCTGTGGAGGCACCTCCAGGCCTATATCAGTTTGGAAGGAGCAGCAGCAGCTCTAGAACTTTTCTAGGACTGGCAATAAGAAATTGTGACTTAACTTTGACATCTTTCACTAAATTTTGGAGACACCTGGACAAGGTCATGTCCCTAGTTTGGGGCAATCAAATCACAGCTTATTGCCACTAACATTGGCAATTGTTTGTGCCAAAGGAACACCTTTGATGGTTTGATTTAGCCACACATCATGAAATGGAAGAAAATATCCCAACAGAACCTGCAAATTGTATTCTGGCCATATGTGGAAAAGAGATCTTTTCATCAGCTGAGAAATGATGAGCATACTGAGAAAAGAGATTGGTGACCTGCCTGCGTGGCAGTTTTGTTGGTCATCTTGAGGTTCTGGAAGTTGAAAGCTTCTCAAGTGCCCATGTTCTGAAGAAGAAGACACAGCAGTGGGGTGCGGGTTGCGTTCTGATAAAGAATCTGGTTGGTAGCAGAGCTGCCAGCCTCTCACTGCCTCCCAAGAACACCATAAATGAGCACAACCAGTACACAGCTACAAAGCCACAAATCATTTCTTCATTTCATGCAGTTCCAGGAGCTGTCACAGAGGCTCTCCTGGGACAACATATTGACACTGACAAAGTGTAACATGCTGAGTTAAGCATTCTTGCATGCAAGCTAAAGCAATAATCTTCTTCTCCTTTTGTTTAATAAAAGCTAAGTTAGTATAGCTAATTCTCCAGATGAAGATTCAACTTTCTTCTGGAGAGTTTCTTTCTTCCCTTAGAAGACATTTTGCATCAGGTGTGGGAGATAGGATTATGGCCAAGGAAAATTTGGGTTCTACTCTCAAGTGAAGCTAACTGTGTCCCACTGCATGTAAAATCCAGTATAATAATGCATTTATTGGTTTTCATCCAAAAATCTTTCCTACTGTTGCTAGCATTCCTCTCCAGCTGAGAGTCTGGCTTCCACGCAGCTCTCTCGCCAAACTGTTCCCCCAGCCTTGAAGAATTCCTTGAAAAATGGATTTAGGATGCCTACAAGTCTGTCTGGATATTGGGGCTTCCTACCAGGACTCCAGTGCTGCAGCCTGTGAAATAGCTGTTATTCAGACTAATCAAAATAGCTCATGCAAGCACCAGTAGGTAGAAAGTGGCCATGAATATATTTAGGATGGAAATTAGACAAATATTTCTAAGTCTCCAAAGAGGATGGTTGTGGAAAAGCTTTTTGTTGTGGCTGTGGTAGCTAAATCCCAAGCTACTCCAATTAAAAATATAAAGTTCAGGCATTTTATGTTCTGCCTGCAGAAAGAGAGGACCAAACCAGCCTTTTCAACCACTGTGTGGCCAAGCCCAAGGATTAACATGAGCACGTCAGCATGTCTGCAGTGCTCAACGGTGTCTACAGGCAAATAGCAAATAACACACATTGTATGCCTCACTGCTGCGGGTCATGGGAACAGAAGCTTGACAAACACGTAGCCCAGAGCCTGATGTTTTAGGTAAGGGACTGGCATTAAGTCAGGCCAAACCTGTCAAACAGGAGGGAGTGGAGATGGCTCTGTGGAACTGAAATGCCCTGGTCTGAAATGCCATTTGGGAAGTGGTTCGGCAAGTTGGGGAGAGCAACAGGGTTACCCATGGGGCTGAGGCACCCACACGTCCCTCAGCCAGGCTGTGCACCCAGGGGAACCCCACTGCTGAGGGGCGTGCATGATGGCATAAGCTTAAAACACCCTGGCTTTCATCACAGAAGAGTCTTCAGAAATCTGTAGCCATTCATTAGCATTTTTTTCAATGTTAAAACCAGAGTCTAGCGCTATGGTTTACCTGTTGCATTTGTCCTGAATGTGTGTTTCAGTGGTTGCTCATTACTTACATATCAATAATAAGCAAATAAACTGCTTTGATCCAGACCGGGTTTAAACAGTATGAGCAGTGTCTTATTTCCCTGGGACACCACAGTTGAAACGATGGTCCCTACCCAGCAGAGTTTACGAGGAATGGCAAAATGGGATAGAGACACAGGAGACCAGCAAACTGAAGCAATGCTTCTGGCCACAGCATTTGCCAGAGGTCTCTGCCCAGCTGCAGCCTGGCCACTGCCAAATTTTGCTGCTGGCATCACAGTAGAGGAGGATTTTAAGAAGGTATTAACTATCAGAACGTATTCCTTCTGCTTCCTTTTGTGCTTTTGTGTTTTCTGTGCTGGGTCGAAAGCAGCAGGTAAGTAGTCCACATTATTGTCAGAGTTTTTCTTGCTGTTATTGATGATCTGCAGCAGCACAATGAGAGAACAGAACCTTGCAAGGTAAAGCTCCAAAGAAACAAAACCAAGAAAATCAATGTTTGCTAGCAGAGAAAAGAAAGTCATCTGCACTGTAAGGAACTGACTGATGGAATGGGGTCTATGAGCCCCTGCCTCAGCTCCTGTGGACAATTGCCTCTTTTTAAAGAAAAAGAGAAGGATAGAGAAAGAGAGCAGAATGGTAAAAGGCTGCTTCAGGAATTAGGGCGAATACTCCTCCCATTCTTGGATGTTTCAGCTTTGTCTGTGGAACCTGTGGAAGTCAAAGCAGTTCATGGAATGTATTTTCATTTTATATCCAAATAGTTTTACATTACCTTCTGTGTCCCTCTCAGGTGTGCAGTGGCCATGAGCTAACCTGCATTTAAAGCAGCACCAAGGGGAAGAAGAAAAATACTGCTCCTAATTTATGGCAACGGAGAAAAAAAGATCCTTTATTTCCTTTTTTTTTATTAGCAATGCATGGAGCTCATGTGAATGGGCTACCCAGAATGGGGTGGCTAGTTCTTATTCAGAAGCGTGCACTATATGGGATTATTGATTTCTTCTCTGTTTGGAGATTAAAAACAGAATAAGCAGGAAACGGTTTTCACACTTGACCTCATGCACATTCAGCCCTGAATTGTTTCCTAGCAGGTTCTCATGCATCCGTTTTTAACCTTTAGATACCGCTGTCTTTACACACTCAGCAAGGACACTCCACACACAGCTGTCTCCTCCTACCCATCAGCTAATTGGTCTTTCCAAAATACAACCCAGTCAGCCCCAAGTTATTGAATCAATGGTGTTTTTGAACAAATCATTAATCATTTTATCTCTGCTCGCCTGCTTGATTTTGTCTGGTTTTGTATGTCCCCACCCATGTTATTATGTTTTCTGTTAATGTCTTCCGTTATTAAAATAGAAGCGATGACGGTACTGACACAGATCTGGAAAAGAGAGAAATGATTAATTAGATCATACATCAATAATCACTCGGCTTTCTCTAACTGCCAAGAATTTAGCAATTCCAAAAATAAAAGCCTATCAAATAAATATCAGTCCTTTTTTACTGAGAAAAACACTTAAATTACTTTTTTTTTTTAGAAAACATACAGTGCACTTACCTGCCCTGCAATTTCAAAATCAGTTATTTTATAAAAAATTAATTTTTCTTGCTTGTATAGTTGATACACAACTGTGTTATATGGTGTAGAAAAGGATACAGAATTATTTTTGTAACTGGAGAGCTTGTTTCACATATCTTGTCATGGCTTGGTTTGGGGCTTTTTGCAGGGTCCCATTGTTAGTTGCTCACAGTCTCAGACAGACAGAAGTAACTTACACAAATGCTCAGGACTTCAAACCACATGTCTCTTGAATTGTACACAAACATGGGTTCAGCCTTGTACGTGCACTTGCATATATTTTGTCACCCACTATTGCTCACCCTCCTTGAGCTTGAGCCAAGTTCAGAAGCTTGGCTGAGGTTGGCCAGTAACCAGCCTCACACTGTCAGCAAGATATTTCTACTTCAAGGTGAATATATTCGGAACCAACTCCAATGTGTTTTGCCTCATCCTTTCCAATAGCAACAAACATATGCTTGCTGCATGAGGTGGAAATGCGAAAGTCTTAAATTGTCACAAAAGAGCAAAATAGGACATTGTTATACTTTAGAAACATAAGGACACAAGTTGTTGGGATTAGTGTAAATCATTTAATGTCAAATCTCAGTTTGTGTTCTAAGATACAAAAAAAAGTTCAGGAACAATTACATTTTTGGATGGCTTCCTTTTGGCCTTGCACTGCTTATAATGAATGTTTTTCCCTAGGTTGGTACTTTAGCTGCCCAATTATTTTAATCCAACTGTCTCCATCCAATAGCAGATAATTACAAAGGAAACATGGATTTGCTGCAGCTGAAAAGCTGGTGTTTAAGGCAAGTAAATAATTCCATCTAGTTCCTATTGGTTTTCTGGCAGCGTCATATTTCCATGAACAACAGGAAACATTTTAAATATAAAACAAAAAATGAATTTTCAGAGTATGGGTTACATTTCAGTTCTACACCATTTCCTTACTGGACCAGAAGATAAAAGTTTGCAATATTGTAGGACATGGAGCCAGACAGACTTCATCCCAGCACAGCTCCAGGAACATGCTTCTGAGAAAGAAACATTAAAATGAAGTCCCCAGGGATGTTAATGCTTGTGTCACTGTTCTTTACCTTTAGCCTACACATTTGTCTCCTCAGAAACAGGGGGGTCATGTCACTGTGGAAGCAAGCACCAGGGTGTGTTTCACGTTATGTTAGTGAAATTGCATAGAAAATTCATCCAAGATCATCTACCTCTCACCAAGGAATAATTCAGCAAGACTCCTCCTGGAATCTCAACATTGCAATTAACTCCTTGCATCTCCAAATTTTTTGGACTTCATCCTTTTTTTTTCCCCATAGCTTCTTCAGTGATGGCAGCTGACAGCCTGGGTCCTCTCTGCTGCCCTTCTCCAGCTCTCTCCCTGTCGGCTGTCATCTAGCTGTTGTGATGCACCCCAACAGTTACATCTCCAACTTCACCTTACCATAGCAAAGGCAAAACTGTTTCCAGCTTTCTTCCCTGTTTCTTCCCACACCTTTTTTGCCTTTCTGAACGGCTTTCTTGGCTGAGGTGCCCAAACGGTGATTTTATCCCAACGAATATTTGAAATTCTTCTAAGACACATAATTGAGAGGGATGTGAAGATTTGCTGGTTTGCTTAGGAGAACGTGAAGCCTGGAGCCAGCCTATGCAGTTGAAACTGGTACCCTCTGGATGGTCTGATGTGGCCCAGAAGCATGCCAGGTACTCTTGTAACAGCTCCCCACTATCACAGCTACATCCCAGTGCCTGGGCTCATGCCCTGACACACTTAATTTTCGCAGTGGAGAGACACCCCAGTCTTATTATTTGGTCACTGATCGCCTCTATCTCCATCTGTGTAAGGATATAATGTTGTTTCTGAGAAGGTCTTGTTTGCATTCCATTAACTAGTCTCCCCTTTAGAGATAGATAGAGAAAAGCCTGTCTGGTTTCTAATTGTTTCAAGACAGAAGAAGAGTGAGGAAATTTAATGGGACAGAAATGTAATGTGAATAGTAGGCTTTCAACTGCTTGGGAATCTTAAGTAAAATGTAAAATGCTTTTTGAAAAGGTCATGTAGTAGAAACTATCCATTTTAATAAGACATTCTGTTCCACTGTTGAGGCAAAAGTGTCAATATGCAACAACCTCCTACAAAAAGTGCACGAAGCCAAAGCCTCTGGTGTATTTAAATACTGTTGGAAATGATGAGAAAATATACTCTTATGGAGTATGCAATTTATTGCTTAAATGAAATCATATATATGGAAGGTCACACTCAGTCTCAGTTAGGCTGAATGACAAGAATGAAAAAGAAGCTGACTTGTGTGGGCTGAATTTTCAGAGCAGTGCCCTCAAAACTCTTTTGTAGGGCTCCATGTCTTGCATGCAGAGAGAAAATACATCCCAGCAGCATGTAGTGAAGCACCTGCAATCTGAATTTCTGGGCTTCTGTTTACAATGGTGATCAGGTACCTGCACAAAACTCATCATCAATTCAGTGGTCCCTGGAGAGTTACGTTAATTAGAAAAAACTGGTCTCAGTCAGTAACAGCAGAGGTCACAGCTCCCACGCAGACTGCCCCAGACTCTCCAAGGTTTAATTGATGAGTTTACACAGGCTCAACTGATTTTTGCCCATACTATTTAACTTGGTTTTCCTTCTCACAGTCTATTTATTAAAAAGTCTAGTAAATTTATTAAAAAGTGTAGTAAATATAGCCACTCATTTTCTTTGAAACTTGGCTTTCCTTCCTACACACACTTGTGAAAAAGACTCTAACTACAGCAAGTGTGGATGATATATAACTGGCTTTTTGTGACTAGCTCTTGATGATTTGTGTAAAGGTACCTCATATGAGTAAAATGATGCCCCAGCAACTTAATGAATTACTGATTTACTCAATACATTTCTATTATTTATTGACAAATCTGAAAAAGTCATTTAAATATGAAAAAGGAAGTGAATGTATGGATTGATCAAGTCATTTGTCTCTGCTTGCAAACACGGTTATTTAGTTCAATCATACATCAAAGTATACAGAAACCCTCACTACACATCTGCTAATAGTGCCAATAATAGAGCTAATAATATCTGTTACTGAAGTTATCATGCTCCTTGAACATTTGTTTGTACCTACCGCCAGTGAAGAAGATGGAAGAATGAGAAGATACTTTTCAGCAAGACAGTGAGGAAGGAGGAAGGGTTATGTGATTGATAGGAAATTAGCTTGGATATATAAAAAAGTGCAGCGTTTTCATTTGGGCTGCTGAGGTGAACCAAACATGACTACATGCCAACAGACAAGACAAGACTGCAAATTTCAATGGGTCCAGAGTTTCACTTCAGAAATGGAAGCACAATAAAAGGAAAAAAGGGCAGCTCATGAGAGGATTTTAAAAAGTGGAGGGCGTACAGAATGCAGCTGATAACAGCAAGCACCAAAACTCATCTGCTTCTCAGTGTAATTTAAAGAGAGATACAACTCCTTCTCATTGCTTTAGTCCAGAACTTCTTGATGACAATCATTTTTGAAAGGATCTCATGTTTTTGGATACTTGTCACACACAGACCCAAGTCACGTTGCAGAGCCTTGGTTCATGTTTTTAAGTGATTGCTTCATCACTTCCAAAAGGAAGTATTATGTCCATTTTAGTCTTTATGTGCAATTTTTAAAGACCTTGTTTTACAGAAGCTGAGTGTAGGTTCCCTGCAGGCTTAATGAACAAAACTCATTCTCAAGATTACATATTATTGGCATCATCCAGCTGTCATTTCACTGTCTATTTTGTATATTGTCACTATTTTCTTTCTCTAATTCCTTGGATGAGGCATTTTTCAATGTACCAGCCAAGCAAAAACATCAGATTTCCTTCTGGCTAATGGGTAGCAAAACTAGCAGGGCACAGCAAGCCTCTGATTTTAAGGAACAGAAAATATCCTGTCTCCTGTCAATTGTGCTGTTATAGTATCTGGTTAAAAGTAGACAGAAAAGTAGCAACACGGCTGAGAAAAGGCTGAAAAATGCTTACAACAACTGCCTTCTTCTGAGTACTTTACAAATGATAAAGGGAGAAATACAGTTATGGCTCCTTTGCCTAGTGCTTTAACAGTTCTCACTTGCAGCTTTTGCAGTGTTTGTGCTGGCTGCACCACAAGAGCTTTCTGCAGCCACAGTGACAGCCCAAGGGACACCAAAAGGCTTGTTTTCAAAAGCTGCATAGCATGGGCAGGGCTCAGGCTCACCCAGGTTCGTCCAAAACATCAGATCTCTAGACAATCTGATTTCTGAGTGTAAAAAGTCTGTACTGTACTTTACTGTAAAAAGTAAAAAGGAAGTCTAGCTCTCTTCTCTGTTGAAATAACAATTTAAAAAACAATTCTTGCCTGTTATGAGATATCTGTTTCCCTGTGACTATTCCTGAGAGCCTACGCTATTGGACAATTAAGCAAATTAACCAATCTTTTTCACAATAACATCATGTGGCTCTGGGTTTCTGGGTGGGCAGCCTTTATCACAGCCTGCTCGTGCAGGTCTCAGAATTACAGCAGAAAGAAAGAATTACATTTATGCATCATTCACTTCTCACCTGGAGCATAATAAATGCAAGTCCTTGTGATAACTGTTTGCCTATCTCAACTAGAAAAAAAGAACATGTAAAAACCTCACAATTCTGTTTTTCACCTAAAATAGAGTAGAAATTGCTGCTAGCTGCTAGAGAAAAATCTAGTATTCTAGTTTTTTCTCACTTAACAAGGATAGGATCTATAACAACTCAGTCCTTGGCATTAATTTTTCCTTATCCTTTGCAATATTTTTTCATGGCTGACTGACTTCAAGCTGAGTATCCCATCACTCTTCTGGGTTTTTCACAGGCATACTTAACTTCTGGGATCCCAGTTTAGTCAGGGGAGATTTCTGTCTTATCCTTACAAGGCAGAGTAAATTCTCCTCGTATGTATGTTGGCAAAACTAGATTAGGACTTCTCTTACATGAAATATAGTGGCCTTCACAGCCATGCTTGGGATCACGTAACACCTCCACTTTCATTGGTGCTATGAAGAGTTAAACTTGCCTAAACGTGGTATCCCTGGACCCCCCTGGAGCAGAGGAATCCTCTATGGCTGGAAGGGATGTTCAGACAGCATGAGGAAGACACCAGACATCTGACTGCTGGGGAGAAGAAGCGGAGCCAGGTCAAATGTGTCCTAATGCTCTCAGCAAACAGCAAAACCTCAAGCCTTCACCTGCTTGGTTCAGTTGCCCACACACAAACATCTACCACTCTTTCAGACACCAGCGGGTGCTACAGGAAGCCCTGTGGGGCTGGCAGAAGCACAAGACCTATGGGAAAGTGAGCCTTTTGGAAGAAAAAGGAAGATCTGGACAGGGACACACAGTGACAAAAAGCAACCTCACTGCAGTATTTTAAAATACACACTTTCTTCCACGAGTTCAATTTTCCTTTTAAATTTTCCAACTAATTTTCCTTTTCCAATTTCCTTTTAATTTTTATCTTAGTGGTTTATCCATCTCTCACCTACCTGAGACTAATCCATTGATTATTATACTGGAGCCTGATATCACTATTTTGTATTTTACTAAGGCTAACACACGTTAACACATTTATTAGCATGAAACCTTAATGAAAAGCAACAATATATTTACTGGATTTTTCCTTCAGACATGATCCACTAGTCCAAAACAATTTTTGAAACTCTTGCAGCAAAACCATAATACAAAGGTCACACAGTAGTGAGCAAATTAGAAGCATGTTAGTCTTTTTACATAAAATGCATATGCAAAGAGGCAGATATGCATTTTGCCATTGAAACCCCATAATTTGGTGTGCTTTTCTAATAACACATTTGGGAATTTAGAAAGGGTGCAACAGAAATTTCAAAACGCACCACTGAACTTAAAAAAAAAAAAAAGCAGACATGCAAAGACACAAAGTAATAAACTGGAAACTGAGCCCCCCACAAAACCCCATTGTATATGCCATTACTGCGTTTGGGTTTTTTCTCACCTTCGTTTGTGCAGATGGGTAACAGCTGGTAGTAGAAATACCACTAGTTGAAATATCTATATGAATTTTAAATTGTACACATTTGCACCTTACAACAGCCAAAGGCAGGTTCTGGTCACAGATTAAGGCCGTTCAAGGTGTCTTCTTGTGAGCTGGGTGTCTTAATTCCTAATATACTCCATGGTAATCTAGACAAAACATCAGAAATTGCTTCATTTCCCCATTCTCTGGTCCGTAGGCCCTTGAGAGATACTCTAGGGCATCCCATCCTACCTCCAGACACCACTCCACACCGTTCCCTCAAGGTATGAGCCCCACATGAGCTGTATCAGACCAGTGCAGATGTCTCAGATGCTTTGGGGTATCAGAGGTGCATGAAATGCCTTAGCTTAATAGATCAGCTTAATAGATCACTCCTTATGCCATCAGCATCTCACCTCCAGACCAGACATCCATGTGTCAGCTGAGCAATTTCAGATGGCCAGGCAGTTGTCCCATAGGGACCTGGTACTACTGGAGGTGTCAGGAGCATTCAGACACCTACACAGGGTGGGCAGGCACGACACAAGCTTATGGGAGACTACTCTTTCTGAAACAGTCTCTAGGCATAAAAATGGCTTCATAGCCCTATGAAGACATTTTCTTGAATGCTTCTTGAATCCCACCCCCACGGTCTCAAACAAGGTTGTTTTTGTGGAGTAATGTAGCCAGGGATCTTTTGTGATTATTTAGAAACAATATAGATTTAATTGCATTTTCAAGCCATGGCTCACAGAAAGCCAGCAACTGATCTCACAGACTTTATATGCTTTACTCTCCCTCCTTTAAAAACCTGAAGCCAGGCACAAAGCTAACTCATCGCTTTTCTCTTCAATGTCTAAAAAGCCACAACAGATAAAGTGGGCACCTTCTTACCCAGGGCTTCTCTTAACCAGAAAGAGAGAAATGAAGCATCATTCTTCCAAAAAAATATTCAAAAAGGCAACTAAAGAGCAGCCTGGGGACACTGTTCAGAAGGATAAATTCCAGTATTGCTAATGCTTCGGCTTTTATTAGCAGGCTTGTGAAGTTGAGAGATTTTCTTAGAGTCCAGGATCATATTATTTCTGAGAATCTCAGCATCAATTAAAAAAAATCAAGACAGGAGAGGTCAGAAGGTGGGAACAGGGAAAATGTAAAAGAAAAGGGGAAGGCAAAGCAAGGCAAGGAAAGGTGAAAGAAAAGGCAAGACAAGGGGAGAAATATCTAGACCTAACTTTCACGAAAGAATCCTTATGGTAGTGACTCATATGTACCCTAAGAGCTCATAAAAGAGAAAGAAATAAAAAAGCTTTTTATTATTTATGTTTTTTCCTTAAAAGTTCTGGCTTCTAACTCAGTATCACTTATGGGAGCGTGATCTGTGAATTTTGAACATTTGGGGTTGGCTGTATTAAACACAAATGAATGAAGAGAATGGAGGATGATCAGAACAGTATAATGTGTCTGCAGGTTTTCCATCTGATGAATTTCCCTCAAAGAGAAAAACATTAGAGGGAACATCACTGGTAGTAGAAAGCTGAGTACTTGGATGCCTGCCATGCCCAATTCCCCATTGACACTGAAGTGCCTGAGATAATGCAGAACAGTACCTTGCAAGACTTGCTTTAGTTATCCTTTGCTGCATGTAAATGTTTCTTTTTCCTCCTATGGAAACCACTTAAAAAGCTGAGTGGTTATGTTACCCAAGTGTTTCAAATATAAAAATTTACTGTAAGATTAGGAACTCACTATAAATATCTCCTGACTGTTTGCCCTGTTTAACACTGAAAATGGATGTATGATTTCAATCTATTAATATGCAAAGTGCCACCTTCCTCTCTTAAAGAATAAATGGCAACATAATCTGAATTAATCATAAAATCATAGAATCATGGAATGGTTAGAGTTGGAAGGCATCTTGAAGGTCATCAAGTTCCTACCCCCCTGCCATGGGCAGGGACACCTCCCACTAGATCAGATTGTTTAAAGCCCCATCAGCCTGGCCTTGAACACTTCCAGGGATCCTCTGCTTCTCTGGGCAGCCTCTTCCAGTACCTCACCACCCTCAGAGTACTGAATTTCTTTCTAATATCTACTCTAAATCTACCTTCTTTCAGTTTAAAACTCTTACACCAAGTCCCATCACTACACTCTCTGATAAATGACACCCCTTAGACCAAAAGGTGTGGGGAGGTGGAGGGAGATTTCCCAGTTGCTGGGTGCAGGACATCAGAAGGGGAAAACAGTAGATGTTCTTCCAAGGGCTTGACACAGAGTCCCTGTGACTATACAAGCAACTGGGTGGGCATCAGTTCAGATAGCAGAGAGCAAGAAAGGGATTAGCAGCTGAGCAGGAGCCTTCAAGCTCTAATGTCAAAGGTCGATAGAAGGAGAAGCCATCACACACACCTGTTTTGTGTGCACCTCCTTAGCAATAGAAGAATTGCCAGGCAGGACTAATTGTCCATGAAGTCCAAGTGATGCTGTTTCCAACCTGATCATTCCAGAGTCTCAAGCTCATCTCCTAGTTGCCCCCAGTAGTGCTGCACTTTGACGGAGGAGGGAGGAGAAGTCCATGCCTTAAAGCTGTTAGTCCGGACACAACAGACGGTTCCTGAAACCATAGGTCTCCCCTGAGGTGTGTATAGATCAAACAGGCTGATTCCCTTACAAAACAAGCAATTCTGAACGGATATATTACCTGTCTTTCCACTCTGGAAGGCTGATCATCTGCTTCTGAAGTTATGACCTCTTCTTGGATGACTAACTTGTTCAGGTAATTGAATAGTCCATGTCATCAAATTTTAAGCACCACTGAAAGGTGTTCTACATTTTGAAATTACTTTACAACAATTGCTCAAAAAAACCATCTACACATTGGACAGCAAATAGCTGCTGTTTAGAGCAGAGCTTTCCTCCTCAAAAATAATGAATGCATGTTTCCACAGGTTGCGGTATTCTACAAGCCAATCACCAGTATAAGATGACCTAAAAATTAACTGTTGCCTAGGTAGCAATGAGCATGATTATATTTGTGTTGTACAAACAGACATGGCACCAATAGATGATGTATAAACTTATGCCTTTAAAAACAACGGTTTTCTAAAAATTAAAGCATGTGTTGGCATAGCTAACTAGTTTTAAATGTGATTCAAGAATGCTCCAAAATCAAAGTTTGCATAAATGTTACAGGCAAAAAGCCCATTGCTTTTTTTTTTTAAAAAAAAGCATTAAGCATTAATGTTTAATAAAATTTGAAACAAGTCAGTGCATAAAGATTGGATGCATAAAGAGTGGATGAAAGGGAATACTGAAAAATATGGGTAAGGAAAGCAAACAATCAATACTGATGAAGACACTAAAAGCCACTCAAAGTATACACAGAAGAAAACAAGCTTTAACTCAAATAAAATAGATGCAGATGGCAAAATGGAAAGTAATGGTATAAAAAATTCCTGTATGTTTATCTATTTTATATATATATTTTAAATCAGGCAAGATGTATCCACCCTGCCTGATGCTGAAGGAGTGTGTTAGTATTGACATCAAAAAGGGTGGTAGGGAAGTACATGGTAAAGTTCACATTTTCTGTTGCACACACAGATAATTTATATCTGAAAAGGAAGTAGGTGTGGAGTTTTCTGAAACCATCTGTTTAATTTTTAATACATAATGGAAAATAGTAACATCTTCCAGTGGCAGTGTAGATTATCAAAATGCAAGTCAAAAAGGTATACTGCTATCCCAAACAATATTGAGAGTATTTCAAGGACCTGGTACAAACTAATGACACAAACTAGTGACTCAACACAAACAGTGTAATGCCAAGCATTGAATGAGCATAAGGGGTTTACAAGCCAGTTTGCATGATACAAATAACATAGAAAATAAACTAAAGCCCCAAGAAAAACTACAGCAACTATGGACTCCGCCAATAAAGAATTAAAGGTTGAGAATGAGATGCAAAAAAGTATTAAAGGCATAAAGAAAAACCAAGAAAAACACATATCTAAGGGATGGAGTTTTTTGCTTGACCAGTGCTGTCAAGTAGCCCAGATGTGCTGCCATTTTGGTTAAACTAATCCTTAGCTTCGAATAAACCTGTGGTTTA
The DNA here is from genome assembly GCA_004320125.1 of Scolopax mira. Lineage (NCBI taxonomy): Eukaryota > Metazoa > Chordata > Aves > Charadriiformes > Scolopacidae > Scolopax > Scolopax mira. The sequence continues at coordinate 7,867 of BJBW01012364.1, read as the reverse complement.
ATAACCTATAAAACCTGTTCCATCCATGGAGATAGAGAGACTGGGCATAGAGATTAGAGATGTAGAAAATTGTGGTAAGACATCCCCATATTCAAATCAGAAGGAAGGGGCTCTTGCCAAGTATTCCTTACCTACTCAAGCAACAGAGATTTCAGCTCGAAATATATGGTAGTTGTTTTCCTTGTCTCTTGCATGATTGCCAAGTGGTTAGGACACTTCTGCAGGTACTGGGACATGGGAGACATTGCTCCTCCTGAGTTTGCAGGGTTGTTCATCCAGCCGGCTCACCTCCTCCCCACCAGCTTCCAGACTTTCAGGAACAGCAGATACTGAGAGGCTGAGCTGCTTCTGCATTTAGCATATGACAAGCACTGAATGAAAAGCAGCTTACAAATGGATGTATGGTTGGGTGAAGCATCTGTCTGAGATGGCTCTGCCAATTCTACATCAAACTGGGCTTCTGCCCCTCTCACCAGTTTTTCCTAAAATCTTCACATTCCTGGTTACTGAGGCAGGTCAAGAAGGGTAACAAGAACCAAGAGAGGACTTTGTAAGTTATTGAATAATTTGAGGGTCTGAAAGCCAGCATTCAGAACTTCGGTCAGAAAACGCTGAAGTGCTGAAGTGAAATTTTGTCTGTGAGGTCCTGGTTTAAATTACCCTGTAATGGGTCTTGACTGTGATGCACTACTTCTGACTGACTTCTCACTCAAGTTATCCAAACCAGGTGGTTTGCCTCAACTCGGCTCTCAATGAGAGTGCAATCACTCTCCGAACCCCACTGCTCCTACCACCACAAATTGCAGACTCCATCAGGACATCAACAATTTATCTGTCACAGAAAACTGGCATCTTACTGCTAAAGGCAGGGGTTGTCAGATCTGTGCTGAAAAAAGCTGTCCTGCTGCCTCCCGTGCTGCACCTGCTCTGTGGATAATGAGAGGACTTCAGGCTCCAGGACCGTCAGACTGACATCTTTGACAAGCTCTGAACCCTAGGGATGGGGGAGAAGGGGGGTATTGTCTGGGATTTTTTTCTTATTCTTTTTTTTTTCAGCAAACTCTTATGGCTGCCCAGCCCCAGCGACAGGCTTTCTGCTCCTCAGAGCTGCCGCAGGCCACCTGGGACGCACCTGTACCTGGCCTGGCCATGCTGCCGACTCGCTCCCAGACTCATGCTCTCACATCTCAGGTGGCCCAACAGCTTCTTGCTCTGGTAAATGACAAGTGTCACCTCGTTCTGATGAAGTGCAGCCAGATTCCCTGCAAGGATTTCCCCCTTAAACATGCAACTTTGCTGCCTCACCCTGTCCACAGGTCCAGCCAGCAGCTCTGCCTGTGTCAGGCAAAGGCCATGTGTGCCTTCCTCCTCTGCAGACCCTTCGTCCTCCTCCCTCCTTCTCTCAGCACAGGCGGGTCCAGGGCAGATGCTTGGCCGGCTACCTCTCACACATCTCAACATTTGTGTTGTTTCTTTAAGGTCTCCTGTCTGTGGATCTGAAGATAGCAGGTTGTAGAGAGAAGGACTTTATTCCGTGTTTGTGTGACACACAGTGAGACAGAAATGCCTCCTGTTTATAGCTGCTTTGGTAATACTGATTAAATAGGAATATTGACATTGCTGCCTAATTACCCTGTTTTCTTCCCTGTGTCGGCAGCAATTTCAGTCAGTTGAATTTTGTAATGACGGAGCTAAGAGTGGGCACCAAACCAACTCTCTTCTTTTGCCCTCTGATCATTGAGAGTTTTGGGGCACAGGTCCTTAAAGAGTTAATGGCACTGTGAAAAATCACAAGCCCGAGTTGTGTGCTCCTTCTACAGATCCTTAGAGTGACCTGGAGATGGTTTTCCTCCATTTCTTTGTCTTATTCTCCCGTGCTCAGTGACAGCCTCATTTTTCTGCTCCAGCCTTCTGAAAGGAGGCTCTGGGGCTCTCCCCCATCACTCTCTCCCAGGGGTAGGCAGCTCCAGCTGGTGGCACCAGCCATCTCCCAGGCAAAGGCCACTCATGTGTTGCGCTCCTAATAACTGGCTGTGCTGCTGTGCTACAGCTATTAGATGTTCTACCACATTACACTTTTAAAAATGTGCAACTTCTGCTCTGATCTTGGCAGCCTGAGACAGTGATTTAAATGCCTCCTACCTCCTTTCCTGAGTGAGCACTTCAGCATCACTGCTAAGAAGCAACGGCTGGCTCACAGCTCTTTGGGAATCAGCCTCCTGAAGCAAGTCCCAGGGAGGGGGAAAGATGGCATGGTGCCCTGCTTGCTTTGCAGATCTAAAACACACAGGGACTCAAATGACTAACTCTTGAAAGATTTTCTTTCTTAAGAGAGCAGCTTTATAAATACAGTAGAAGCCCTTGGTGCTGTTTCTTACCCATATAGGTACATTCCACTCAGGGTCAGCTCTCCTGTGCTTTTTTTTTTTTTGTAGATGTTTGGGTTCAGGCAAAGCCTGACACCCTCCCTGCACAATGCTGCAGTTGCTGCAGGTTCAGGATCCCACAAGGCTCCCTGGGGCATCTCTCCTTAATGGGCTTCTAGAACTCTCTGCAAGAAACTCAACTCCCCAGATGAAAAGCTTGCACCAGTACTGAACCAAGCAGCTTATCATCAATAAACTTCTATAATCCAGCTCAAAGCTTTCTTGTAAAACCAGACTGCCTTTTCAAAGGCACATTTAACCTTGCTTTTTATTGTTCCTAGCTGAAACTTTAAAAAAAAGTGTCCATGAATCAGCAAACTAATTGTCTTTTGTATTAACTGGGGATGTTTAGTATGAGTGTATAACTAAGTAAATATTGAGATTAGTGCTCTCACGAGTATCAACTTTCTGCAGATGTTTTTGGCTAGAACTTGAACTAGATCTGATGGTAAGCAAGGGATATTGAAGAAATGTAATGCAAAGTACACTTCACTTAAGGAGCTATTTAAAGTAAGAGATAAGAGCTAAAGGAGCCGAATGATCACAAAAAGAAAAATTTCTTCTTTTTCTCCAGGTGAAATGTATAGGAATTTGTGATGTTAAGATCTAATTTCAGTTGGAAATGATCTCGCAAATACCTTTGACAACAAGACCCATGTTCCTACAGACAGCTCCTACAGAAGTTCATTTCTTTCATCTGACATAGACTGTTGATCATACCTCATGAAAATAGCCCAGTCTGCTGTTTCTGATGAGATTTGCCGAATGCTGTCATAATCACTACAAAATTGGTGTGAAAGCTGATGGTAGGCAGCAGCAATACTGAGTTACTGAATAGCTGTATGGGAAGCTTTTAACATAGGCTCAGAATATAGAGTCTATGCACAAAAGGGCATCCTTGACCCTTCACTTGGGAATTTGACCTCTTAAGGAAAATGTCCCTTTGTACTGACATGAAAATTAACTGTGGTCTTGTCCCACTGGTTTCCTTGTAGCATGGCACAATGTCCACAGCTTAATCTAATGAATCCAGACTCACCAAGTGTGATTTGTATTTTCTAATGCAATGAGCTTTGCCAAGGGGAACCCAGGTCCAGATACTAGCTTTGCAGTTTCAGGTAAAATGTATGTTCTTAGAAATATAGGATTTGCCACACAGAATGGGACCAAAATACTGCTTCATCCATTGTCTTGTCCCTGAAGGCACAATGTCTCTTATTAAGTCAGTAGGAATCTTTTTTTGCACAAGCTGTCATTTAGCACCTGACGAGGTTTGCTAGGTACCATTTTCAAGAAGCCTTCTCTGAATTGCAGCAATTTTCCTGACTAGATTTTTCATTATGTAGCTAACTTTGCCATGCATGTGTGTGCCGTGCAAATTTTCAAAGCTGCATATTTTACAGCTACAAGTCATCATTTGACAAGGCTTGTAGCTTGGTCAAATGAAACTGACTCCCCACACAACAATCATAGATGCTTCTTTTCAGCAAATGTTGGTTCCCTGCCAAATTCCACTTACAGCCCCAAGCCTTTTCACTCATATCATTTCATATACAGCTGCTTAAGACATGGGCCCTTTTTAAATCTTCCCAAACTCAAAATGTCTTATGAATTTTTCCTGTTTTTCTCCCCCCACCCCCTTAGGACAGAAAATAAATATTTGACTCATTTTTATTTTTACCTCTCTGATTCATAGAATCATAGAATCATCTGGTCTGTAAGGGACCTTCAAAGGTCATCTAGTCCAACCCTCCTGCAGTCACAGGGATACCTCCAACTAGACCAGGTTGCCCAGGGCCTCGTGAAGCCTCACCTTGAATGTCTCCAGGGAAGCAACCTGTTCCAGCGCTCCACCACCCTCATAGTGAAGAACTTGTTTCTTTATTTTATATTTATATTATTGTTCCTGTAGAACAATACTTGCATAAGCCTGTAGCAATGCTCCACTAGGTCCTCAAAACAGGTTTCTAGAAATTATCAGTAACTACAATACAAGGACAAAAGGAAAAGTCTTCAGCAACTTTAGCAAAAAGGGTTAACAGTTCCCTTTTAGTTGACGAAAGGACCCAAAGATGTAAATTGGAAGACAGACAAATAAATGCTAGAGCCTGATCTGTTTTCTGTCCTTTAATGAAGACAAATCAACACACCTTTTGTGAAAGACAACTAGTTACCCCAGGAGATTCAGCAGTTGTTGCGCACTGCTAATCTATGACTCTAATTCTTGTTATTAAAAGCCTGATTTGCTCAAAATAAATGTGTACTGAAAGGCAAGACAATTAGTCTTACTTTTGTTATAATGTTGAATTAAAATGACTGAAAAAACTATGAAAGCTTTGAAATGAAGAATGTAGGGAAGTATTATCCTAATGTGCATAAATCTCACTGCAAATCTTCATTGCATTAGACCATGTTTTGAAAAATCAAAACAGTAAATGATTTGTGACCCATTACATAGCAAATTGATTTTGTCTAATTCTTTGTCAAAGAGTTATACTATAGACAAATCAAGACAGTGCTGTCGGTGCTACACTCTTCTAGACCTTATCTAGGCCATAACTAAGCACGGGAGCTATTCATTATTTTGAAGGCAGAACAGTAGGTCAGGGAGTACAGTCTTCATTTGTGTAAAACTTCACGTCATGTCAACCTGAGAGTGCTTAAATGAAATTTGCCAAATGTAGCACTTGGGCAAATCGATCTACCAACTATGGGAAAGAACATATGAAAAGTATGCATGTGAGTCGCATAGCATAAGAAGTACTATTCTTATCTGCTTACTAGCTCTTAACCATAAAGCAAATATTTAGCTATGTAGCCAGGTGGGGAGGAACACTCTGGTCATGCTGATTGGACTTGTTTCAGGCTGATTTCTACTGAAAGATATTCCTATATAACAGCGAGAGATTAAGACCTACAGCTATCTGTATGGCCCTTGCTAGTCAGCTTAACAGACAGTCCATGGAGTTGGAGTTTGTCTTCATTACTTGACATAGGCCTTTTGGGTTATGATTAAGAATTATCAACAAAACAGGGAAGGGAAAGTTGTGGAATCATGTACAGGTTTCAGATTCCTGTAAATATGAACCCAGTTAGCTAAGGTACTTATGAACAGAAGCAGTTTAAAATTTCACTTTTGATTTAAAACTGAATTGAGATACAATTTAATATTCCCAGTTTGGCTGGGAAATGAACAATGACACAATGACAGGCAATGAAAGGGTTTATAAGTCATATAGTTTTTTTCGAATGATTGCTGACAAAGATTGCTTTTCAAATGTTATTAAAAGGCAAGAAACATAAAATTGCTAAATTATAAACAAAGATAGATGAACTAATAGGTTCTGTCTTTCTCCTGAAGGTCTAGATGAGTTTGGGAAGCTTGTGTATTACACTACTACAGACAGAATATAAAAGTGTTCCTCCTCTAAAGGGAGAGGATTCTGGTTGGGTCAAGTCTAGCAGCCACGAAGCCTCTGAGCCATCATGGTTTACAATGGCTGCAGATCTAACCCATTGTCTCTATACATTTCTTGATGCATAATTAAAATGAATTTAACTTTGGTGGCCAGGTACACACATTGAATAAAAAGCTCTTTGCTTTAAAATACTGAGTATTGTAAATTTTATTCACCCTAGGAAAAACACAGGACACTACTATCCTAGAGAAAGAAATGGTTGTTCTCCTTTCACAAGATTTTTCTAATCAAATACCTCATCTAAAAGAAATACATGCTGACAATTTGTTCATAGAAGAAGTTGCCTGAAAAGTTGTCTCAGGAATGGAAATGATAGGGACTGTCCATTACTGGTAGATAAAGCAAATGCATAAGCACAGGACAGCTATTGCACGTGTCTAGTTCAAAGGGCTGCTCCACCCACCACAACATCCTTGCTGAGACAAAAGCTGGATGAAAAGGTAGCAGAAGTTTGCTACTACTGAAGTTGCTTTGAAGGTGCTGAGGAATGTTGAAGCCAAAAATTAGGCAGTAAGGGGTACAAAGTCTGTTTTTTATAGCAGACTTTATGGTCAAGTACAGCTGTCTAGTCAGAGAATGAAACCAGTGGGGACCTTCGATCAGAGAAGATGGATGTGCATTGAGAAAAGCCCTGCAATCAAACATCAGCAAGTTGTATATGACCCTCAGGGCAGTGTTGCATATCCAGCAGCACAAATGAAACTAACTGTTCCCAAAAGACCGTACACTTTTGTTCTTTTTTTATTAACTAATAAAAGTACCTCATGTCTACTGGGTTGCTAATCACAGAAAATTCTCTGCAAGCAGCTGTCAAAAGATCATCATCCGAATCTCAGCATCAAACAGGAAGATACAGAGGCATTGAAGAGATGTAACTCACAACATATCCCACACCTACCATGAGTAAATGGGAAAAATGAGAGCTCTTAATGCTGGGAAAAGTCATTGATGCTTTCTTTGAAAACAGAACAAATGAAAGTCAGGGCTGGCCTAGCTAACAAAAAGCAAAAGTATATCAAGCTTCTATGAATTTGCCTTTTGTCTTGGTTTTTATTTCATTAAATATATGTGATCTTCAATTGCCTGGTCTTGATCTGAACATGCACATTCCTTATTTGACTATAAACATTGAATTAGTGAAGGTTAAAAGAACTCATATTTTTGAACAATTTTTCAGATTCTGTATCACTTTCTTGATCCAATTTAGAACATAAACATACATATGTCTGAGCTATTGAAGGGAGATTCAGAAGGGGGGCGGGCTTGCCCCCAGAGAATAAGCATGTGTAGTCATGAGTTTGAAAAAAGTTAGGAATTTCTTTAGTCAGCTTTATCACCAGAAAAATCATAACATTCAACCACTCCTTAGTGTTAAAGCTTATGGTTAATGAGATTAGACTGCTGTAACCTCCAAATGAACTTGTCACCAGAACAGAACAAAGACAAAGCAAAGCAAAGCAATGCAGAAATAGAATGGAGCTACTTTTGCTTAAACTGCTGTTCTATTCCCAGGAAGGAATTCAGATGTGGGTATGTATTAATAATGATGCTGAAAGAATTGAACGAAAGAGAACCTGCCTTTTAATTATAATGTGTTTTTACCAACCATGTTTTTTTGGTAGTCACAGGTAAACTTGGTTGTACCTTGTCAGGAGCAGGACAAATGCAGCTGTTTATGTTTCTGTTCAAAGGGGTGACTTGACATTCTTGCTCATTTGGCATCACTCGGGCTGGTGAAATGGGAGCTATGTTTATTTTTGATAAGGTGTTTCCTGGAGCACTAAAAAGTGTCACAAAGGTATTTTAATCACAGTTTCAATGTGATTTTGGAGAAAGTAGTCTCTTTTGGAGATGAGTATCTTGATGGGACTTAAGGGAAAAAGGAAGGTTTACCACCATTGGAAGAGGGGACAGGCAACTCAGGAGGAGTACAGAGATCTTGTTAGGTCATACAGAGAAAAA
>BJBW01012363.1:0-32621 GCA_004320125.1 Scolopax mira | reverse complement strand
GCAACCTGTTCCAGTGTCACACCACCCTCACAGGAAAGAATTTCTTCCCAATATCTAATCTAAATCTCCCCTCTTCCAGTTTAAAACCATTACCCCTTGTCCTATTGCTCCAGTCCCTGATCAATATTCCTCCCCAGCTCTTCTGGAGCCTCTTTAGGTACTGGGAAGGGCTGTAGGGTCTCCCTAGAGCCTTTTTTTTTTTTTTTTTTCTCCAGGACGAACAGCCAACTTTCAGCTAACTTACCCAATTCAGGGCTGATGTAACTTAGTCTTTGTAGGACTCTCACTGGCACACATGGAGCAGGAGCACGTGGTACATAAAGGCTGGAAGACAACTGCCAGAGCAGTGGAGACCAAGATCATCACCCAGAGCATGCCTTACAGCTGCAGTGACAGAAACTGTGGGATGTGAGCAGGCAGTGGGCACTTGCAGCCCAGAAGGCCAGTTACATCCTGGGCTGCATCAAAAGATGCATTGCTGGCAGGTCCAGAAAGGTGATTCTTCCACTTCGCTCTGGTGAGACCTCACCTGGAACCCTCAATAGAAGAAGGACATAGACCTGATGGAGACAGTCCAGAGGAGGGCCACTAAAATGCTCAGGGGGTTGGAGCCCCTCTGCTGCGAGGACAGGCTGAGGGAGCTGGGGTTGTTCAGCCTGGAGAAGAGGAGGCTACAGGGCGATCTAATAGCGGCCTTCCAGTACCTGAGGGGGCTACAGGAAGGCTGGGGAGAGTCTGTTCACAAAGGCCTGCAGGACAGGATGAGTGACCATGGGTTTAAACTGAAGAAAAGCAGATGTAGATCGGATCTTAGGAAGAAGTTCTTTCCAATGAGGGTGGTGGAGCACTGGAACAGGTTGCCCAGGGAGGTGGTTGAGGCCCCTTCCCTGGAGACATTCAAGGTGAGGCTCGACGAGGCCCTGGGCAACCTGGTCTACTTGGGGGTGTCCCTGTGACTGCAGGGAGGGGGGTGGACTAGATGACCTTTGGAGGTCCCTTCTGGCCTGGAAGATTCTGTGATATGAAGTAAAACAGCAGGAGATGAAAGGTTATGGGTAATTTTTCTAAGTTGGTGGCAGGGTTGGAAGCGGGGTCATAATTTGAAAACTTCTTGTAACTTTTAGCCCCCAGGACCCTCTCTGCTTCTAAATGACTATGATACATTAATGTAATGACACTGTGAGAAAAGATGACTACAGTGTTAGAATACATCATGAGAGGGAAAAGTCTCTAGCATTTAATCTCAAAATAACTGTTTTAAGTTTAACCACCCACACTCAAAACCATATTTAAAATAGAAAAAGCACAGAGAAGGGGAAGATATTCAGAAAAGAGACCAAAGGAACTGGTTTGCCCACAAGACAGACTTTCCAAGATGATGCTGTCTTTTCTAATGCATCAGGCACTTGGGAGTAAGAGGGAAAAATGAATCAAACAAACCAGAACAAGTTATTTAGCTTAAGAACAAACATGGTGAGGTAGGTGCAAGCAAATTTGTGATCTGCAAGAGAAACAGGCTTCCACTCAGACTTGGACAGACATCCAACTTGTTCGTCTGCAAGAGGAGGCAAAGGAGACTTTATCACCTAAGAGCTCCCATTTTGATTTTTGCATAAAAAGGGAGGTTTTTTTTTTTTTTTTTAAATGCAGGAAATCACCACATGCAGACCAAGAAATTGTTGCCTTCTGTGGATTCCTTCTGCCAGCCCTTTCATCAAAACCATCACCTTCATTATGCTTCCTTTTAGCTCTATGGAAGATGTAGCAATGAACAATATCATTCTGCCTTGTTCCCAGCTCAGGCTCTTCAAAGACAATTGTCACCAGCATTTTATCAATGCTCTCCTAAAAAAAACAAAACACAAATATAGCATCCAAGCATTATTATGTTATAAACATATTTAGTTGCTCTTATATACGCTTCTGTTGATGGCACTTCATGACAAACTTGTATAAATTTGAATTCTACCATCAGAACCTGAACTATTCAGTTCATGGACTGACACTCTGCTACAGCAAGGCTTGTTTTGGGGGAGCAGAGCCAGGGGAAAGTAAAGCAGAAAACCTCACTGAAGAAAAGAAACTCAGTAGTTATCACCCAACAGCATCACTGGCCAGGGTGAAGCAACCATAACAGGGGTGTGGCAGGGCTTTTCATACCCTGTGAGGATGTGAACATGATTTTTCTGCTCAACCCAAAACATAGAAGATAAAATTTCTGCAGCATGGATTAAGGTGACAGTAAACCCACTGCAAAGACCATTCATTATAACCCATCCCAGGTCATTATTCTGTCTGAGGAGCTTTTGAAACCCATGCATAGTTCTGTGAAACTATTTACACACCCATCCAGCTAAAAATATTAAGCCCAACTTCAGTTTTGAAACACAGTTTTACCAACCCTCTACTGCTATGTGTGAATACATTTAGTGTTTAATTTAATGTCAATATGCTGCAATTTGAAGGGGTTCTCAGGACACACCAGTTGTCAAAAGCACTTTAGAATTTTCACAAAATACACAGCCAAAGACCATCAGATTTAAGATTTTATTTAGACATATCCAGCATGGAACACAATTGCAGCTATCCTTTTTCCATTCACAGGTACTGTGTAGAAGAGTTCAACTCTGCAAGAAAAGAAAAAAAAATTGAAGAACACCATTATTTTTGCATCGAGAAAAGCTATAAAGATAAACCATGATTTAAATGAAATCATACAGTTCAAAATGCTCAAGTTCAATACCACGTCTCCTGATTATCTTTTTTTCTCCTAGTCTAGGAAGCCAAAACCATCAGACTGGCACAGGAAATACATGGGTGAATTACATTGGTTCCAATCCTGAGATTCCAGTAAAGACTGTTATCTCTGTCCAAGAACTACTTCATCATTCCAGCTCCTCAAAAAGACATTGTTGTTCAGATTATAGAAATGACAACACCATGAACTGCCAAAGTGGAATCAGATTAAGAGAAATTGAAGTGGCCTTTCAACTGGAAATGGCATGCTCGCACAGACTGAACCATGTCTGAGGCTTGCTCTGTCTTTAAAGGTTCATCAGCAAGCATCAGTTAAAGTCACTTCTGCTATTAATGACCTAATTTTAAGTGTATTTTATCCTGTAAGTGGTAAGGAACATTGCATGTACATGGTGTGACTGTTTTGACAGGGTTGAGTGAAAGTTCAATAAAACTTGTTTTCTACTGAGTTTTAACTGGCACATCAGAAAGCGTTTACAGTATCACAGTTTCTCATACTGTTTTTTTCACATCACACATGCCAGTTATTCCTATGTATTATGTGAAGTGCAGCTTTATGTTTCCTCAAGTAAGTTAATCAGTGTTTTGGTTACAGTTATTATCCAAATCAAAACAGTAGCACATTTTTTTTTCATCAGTTAGTGCAGTTACAGGGTAACAAGAAGAGAAGTATGGCCTATACGGAGTCAAAGTTCATAAGTCGATGGGAGCACAGACACCCTGTGAAGCAAAATTAAACGTATTCATTATTTGAGTTTACAGGAAACTGCAGTACACAACTCTAAGCACCCAGACTGCAGAAAGCTGAGAACTGTAATAATGGTTTAAGATGAGGTTAGACTCTTTAAAGCTTGACCAGATTCCACTATGCTATGAAATCTAACAAAAGCAGTTACCCAGTCAGCGCAATTACAGTCCATCCTCTTTATTTCTTCAGAAGCTGGTGTCTGACAATATAGAAAGGGGCAACAAATCCACTTCCAAAGAATCCACACATTAGTACAAGTAATCGCCATTTGTTGTCCACAGAAAATGGAAGGTTCTAGAAGAAAAAATAATAATTTAGCTTTACAATCAATACAGTAACTCCTTTCCCATTGACTAGAAAATGGTGAGAAGCTCAGTGCACTATCAGGTGGTCAAACTGGCAAAATAAATATCCTATCTCAAAACAATTTTCCTTCCTATTAAGGAAAGAAACACAGTAATAGTTTGGATGTAACCTCTGGAAGTCATTTTGTTCATTCTTCCCCTATCTCTCCAATTCTAATCAGAGTCAGTTTGCTGAAGGTCTCATCCAGTCAAGTATCAACGTTCTAAAAGGTACAGATCCCACATTTCCAGGCGATGTGCTCCAGTGTTTAATTACCTTCATTATGAAGATTTTTCCTCATGTTCATTAAGTATGTAAAATTAGCTTTAGATATAAGACTTAGGAGAACATGCTAAGCACAAGGTACATCAGAAAGCGTTTACAGTATCATTGTTGCTCCTCATACTGTAATGCTCATCACCTGTACCACTAAAGCAGAAGGTTGCAGAGAAGGGCACCTGTGCTGTTGCTCTAACGAGACCCCAAAGTCCATCCAACACCAGCTGGAGACCTGGCAACGAGGTAATAATTACTTTGTTCCTCACAAGGGCACCCAGCTCCTTACAGCGCGGGGGCTGATGGAGTCAGGAGCTCACCTTGAGCACGTCCGAGGCAGGACGGGCTGCGCCTCACCCGGGCGCTCACGGCGAGCCGGAGCAGACCCGCACTGCGGCTCCGGCAACACCCTCACGGACCATTTCCAGCAACCTGCCGGTTTTGCCCGGGCCCCTCACGCAGGGGCTGATGGCGGGAGTAGCCCCGGGGCTAGGCCTGCGGGCCGCCGCGTCCTGCAAGGGCATCTTTCTCCCTCTCACGCTCCCCCCTTAACAGAGCCACCACCAGTCCCTCTCAGCGAACCGCCACACTCCCACTCCCTCTATCCCTGAGCCATCCCCTGACCGAGCCCGGCTGCAGGCCCCTTTCCCGCGACCTTCAGGCCGCGCCGCAGCGGGCCGCCATGGGGAGGCTTCCTCTCCACTTTACCTTTCCAGGGCCCTCCTCATAGTGGCTCCTGCGGAGGGCGGAGGTGGTAAACCTGCGGACACCGGCAGCCAGCATGATATCGAGCGGGCAGACCAGAGACCCTCTCCCCTACACGACCTTCCCGTAGCACCGCAGGCGCCCTATGGGAAGGCGGAAGGGGAGGGGAAATGGCGGGTTCTGTCCCTGGGCATGATGGGATCTGTAGTTCCGCACCGCTGCCTGGTGATCACGTGGTGCCGAGCGGCGGCCCGTGGTTGGACGCGCCCTGAGCCTCAGGGTGGGGAGCGTCACGCCGCGCTCCGCCCCCCTCCGGCCGCCATTTTGTCAGCGGCCCGTCGGTGCCTCAGGTGCAGCGGGGGAAATGGCAACGCGATCTTAAAGAGACGGTAGAAAGGTTCAGGCGTGACAAAAGGAAGCGAAAGCGGATTGAAAACTAATTCTCTGCTACTTCAGGCTAATCTTGCCAATAGCCCAGGTCAGTTTATAAAGCAAGAGGTCCCGAATCTTCGCTTCTTTGTAGGGTGGCAAAGCGGTGGAGGCGGGAGTCAACGGTCAGTGTTTAATCTCTACAGTGCGACAGTAATGGAAGTCTGAGAGCAGCGGTTTAGCTGATGACCATAGTTTTAAAAACTGTTGTAAAGGGTGAGTCAGTATGAGCGAGACAAATGGTGAGGATTTGTGTGGTATTGCCAGATTTAAGGAGTAATTCTGGCCTAGTTTTGTTACAAAGTTATACTTCAAAGGAACTTTCACAATGTGGGAGAAAAAAAGAACCCCAACCCACATCACTCCATATTTTTGGAAAAGAAATAATAAAAAAATCACATAAAGTTATTTCTAAAAGGGTGTTCTCTGTCTGTTTTCTTACGTGCAGCATTGTAAAGGAAAAATTAGGACTATTTTTTTTTTCAGTAAAAGAATTTTGATGCTGCCATCCCTGTGTTGCAAGGAAACTACTTTTTCATAGGCTTTCTGCAGAATTACAGAGTATCTAAGGGAGGTTAGAAAAACATGATTTTTATGCTCACGAACATAACAGTAGTAAAGGGAAGTTGAAAGACCTGTGAGTTTGAGAGGGCAGTCTATTTTGGAAAATAGTGTCATTAGGAATCATAAAGAATTATTACAGATTGTTTTGAGATGCAAAGTATATTTAAGCAGAAGACCCAGAAAAGCAGTACAAAGGGAAGAATTTTTTAAAATATTTAAAGTGTATAAGATTAAAGTATTCACATCAAGTGGAATTAAGCACAAGGACTCATTTAAAATTCAAGAATGATTTCTTTTATAAATTGCAAAATAATAGAGATGAATTTGCACTCGGTGCACTTATAAACACTTCAGAGAGCAAGCAGTAGATTTGGACTGGATTGCTTTCCTACACCTAAGTTTTAATGTGAGTAAATGAAACTGCTGGGAAAACAAGCAATAACTTTTTTTACGCCTGATCTGAGCACTTCCTGAAGATGGAAAGCAATCTGAATTAGCTCACATGCAGTTTCTTGGGGCTTTTCCTGAGTTTGTTGCAATACTGTGACTCCTGAATTGTTCTAGATTAGGAATATTTTTAGCTCATAATTCTAGTTGAATGATTTATAAAAACAGGAATCATGACCCGCTTTTTTTGCCACAAAATGTTTTCCTCTTGTGTTGACTGTTCAGGAACTCCGTAGAAAGCCATTTGGAAACTGGAATATTGAATCATATAATCTTCATCCACACGTTTACTGATGTCTTTATGAGAACACCAAGAGGTTTATAATGCTGGCCTTACAGAAGTAAAATGATGCTACTACTAGTTATATTTTATTCCAAAATCTACTTGTTCTAGCATTGTTGTAATACCTGCTAAAAAGTCTTGTAGAGAGTTCAGTCTTAGAAACCTGTAGTTCCACTTGGAAACTATCAGAACAAATGGGAATTGTATCTGTTGCACAAGGAAATTGTAAGTGTGAGCTGAACTGATCATTGGTAATGCAGCTTTTTGTTGCAGAGGCTGCACAGGATTGTCAGTTGGTCCCGGTTGTTTCTTAGAGTTTATTTTGTTCATAAATAGACCACTGTCTGTTCTTATACATCCTGTTCTGCTCCCCTCACAAAAAAAAAAAAAACAACAAACCAACCTCTGTGACATGCAACCTAACAAGATTTCTTCCACAGTAAATATCAGTGCAAAGAATACATTTAAGCATGTCTGCAAACAGCCTTGTAATTTCTTTCATTTCTTTATTCCCTGGCCATTTATAGGTAATACAGAACTCTAAGACACCTTTTGGTTCTGTTTAGATGTAGCTGTGATTTGGTTCTGTTTAGATGTAGCTGTTTTTTGGATATTTTTTCCCCTCTGTTTAGTTATGGTTTTAATTTTATCTGTCAGAGTTTACAGTTCTTTCTTCATTTGCTAATTCTTAAGTCTATTGGAGGATGCTCTCTGGTTTCTGCTACCTTCCCTTTGTGTTTAGGCAGCCTTTTATCCCCCTTTCTCAAGCCTTTCATAATCAGAATTAGTGCAGTGATTCTCTGCTTCCTGTATGACAGTCTGCTTCATCATTTTTTAAACAAGTGTTCCCATTTTAATGTAGCTCTTCTCTTTCTGTAGTGGATTATATGGTGTTTGTTGCTGCTCAGGAAATGCTGGAGATACCTATAAAGATCCATGTGGCTCTTCAGTCATGAGATACTAGATAGAGATCTTTCATGCTATTCAGGACAAAGTAAACTGTTCATTTTCTTCTTACAGTCTCCTAGCCTGCTGACAGAAATAGAGGTCTGTAGGTAGATGTGATAGAAAGTGGTAGATCTTCAGAAGAAGGAGTTACCTGGTGAAGAAATTTGTATGAGCACTCAAATCAGTCCTCCTTCAAAGTATAAGCTAGGAACAGAAGTGTTTCAGTTCAGGCATTTGAAAAAATGATGTAGGCAGACTTTAGAGAAACACGCTCAGCTGCCACCAATTGTAATTTTGGCAAAGAAATGAAAGATAATATCTTCCAAATTATTAGAAATGGATGTGCAGTAATTATAATGAGGATAATCAGGTAGCAGAGCGGATTATTATAGGAGACAGTGAATGGTCCACTGGGTGCCTTTGTAAAAAGGCTGTCTAGCTCAGACACAAATTGTGGCTCTTACAAAGGGAATTACTGAGTGAGATTTCCCTGGCCGGTATTATGCAGAGGGTTAGAGCAGATGTTTATAATGGTACCTTCTGGCTTTTAAATCTGTGAATCTTTGAATCTAGGCTTTTAATTCACATACAGCTTTTTGTATCTACAATTCTTTCTTCCTTTAAAAAACCTTCCTTTAAAAAATTGCTTAGATTTGCCAGGTTATCTTCTTAATCTTCAGTAATATGTTACATTCTACTGCTTGCGAATATGACTCGGTAATGAAATTTTTCAAGTACTGCTACTCACTTTTCCCCACAAAGAACTTCTCTCTTTTTGAACTGTAAGGCAAACATATAAGTAAGAAAAAACACCAGGTAACTAAAGAAAATAATGCTTAATATATTTCTTTTGTCTTGAAAGAAAGAAGCATAGAAAGCTTAGTAGACTAAATTTTAGCAAAGTAGTATTTTACCATACATACACAGAAGTATATGTTTCCAAGGTGATCATGCCAGTCACTGAAATGTAATGATAGGAAACAAGATAGAAATCATACTGACTTTTTAGATCCCTTTTTATGAGTGATGGAAACAGCTGCTTTAAATCCTGAAATTTTATGCGGTTAAGTTCAGAACTATGTATTTTGCAAAAAATTTTAATAGCATTAACTCCCTAAATTTTTTAATAGTGTCATGGCTAGAGGTCTTGGGAGATAAAACAACTTTGTTTTTCAATAAACAATATTGGTTTTCTGCAGAAATTATCCTGTATATTTGTTGGCAAGATAAATTATTTTGTGGAGCAGTTAAAATTAAGAGTTAACCTCCTTTTGTCAGATATTAACCACAAGATTAAACCAGTGTTAAATGCTCCTGAAAAGAGGTTGTAGGGAGGCGGGGGTCGGTCTCTTCTCCCAAGTCACAGGTGAGAGCAGAAGAGTAAATGGCTTCAAGTTGCACCAGAGGAGGTTATTGGACATTAGTAATTGGATATTAGGAAAAATTTTTACACTCAAAGGTTTATTACGTATTGGAATGGGCTGCCCAGGGAAGTGGTTGAGGCATCATCCCCGGAGATATTTAAAAGATGGGTTGACATAGTGCTTAGAGACATGGTTTAGTGATGGTTTTTATCAGTTAGGTTGATTGTTGGACGAGATGATCTGAAAAGTCCCTTCCAACTGAGGCGATTCTGTGATACTACGGGGAAAAAGCGAATAGAAGCTGTAAGAGGCATTACAAAATGGATCTTAGGTATGTATTTTTAGCAAAACTATGGGGTAACAGAAATATCTCTGATAGACGTAATTTGTTAGTGTCTTACTCTAATTTCGCAATTGTAGAAGTACATCTTTCATAACAGTAATTTAGCTTGCCTTGTATGTGACAGATCTTTTTTTTGTTTTATGCTGCAAGTATAAAATAAATGTAAACAGTAATAAAAATAACATGGTGATCATCAACCAAAAAAAGTATTAGTATGTGGAATATCTGTATTTAACATAATGAAGAGCTGAAAAACTTGGAATGAAAGTTAGTTTAGAAATACTAGTTTAGAAAGTTAGTTTACAATAATTCTTACTTTAAGAAGACACTACTTTCTTTGCTTCCAGAGAACACACGTAAGACTCTGGGAAGTGAAATAGACTAGTGAAAGGAATTGTCCTGGGGCTACACTTACAGTGCTGTTGTAGACGTCGATACTATAAGGATGCTAGTGGGAAAAGGTTGTTAGGAGAAGGAGTATCTGTAAGTATTTTATTATGGATATAGTTGTTAGAACCAGCTGAGCTCTCAAATGTGCAAGCCTTCCTTAAGGCTTGAAACTTATGTAGTTACTTTCAAAGGTGAATTGCAGAATGAAAATATTTTTTGTAATAGGTGTAGTTCAAAGGACACTTTCTTTCTCCCCCCACCCCATGTTTTTCTTTTGAGTGGATGAGTTCACAGATACAGTTCACTACGTAATTGCACAAAAACTTATGCTGGCCAACAGAAAGGTGTAGAGCAGTTGTAGCAGTAGGAAGATGGAAATGGAGTCATAGAATTAGTGCTTTTCTTGGCAGCTGCATCAGTTTATGTTGGCAAAAAGAACATATCCAGCTACACCTTCAGTGCTGAATTGAGATTAGGGCATGAGAAAATTGTTATAGAAGACAAATCAAATTTTTTCCCCAAGTCCCAGACTTTTAATACCATCTGAATCCAGACGTGTCCATCATGACCACCACTGGTGGTTATCACTGAAGCAGGGTTATGGGAAAAGGTCAGGTCTGGGGGAGTGGAGCACACCATCAAAAAGTGTTACCATATTTTGCAATTTTTTAAGCAGATTTAAATTTATCATAATTTGTTATATACAAGAGAAAAAGTGGCTAAAAGATAGGACCCAGAGGGTTGTGATTATGGGCACAGAGTCCAGCTGGAAGTCTGTTAACAATTGCTGTTCCCCAGGAGTCAGTACTGGGTCCAGTCCTCTGCAATATAGTCATCAATAACCTGGACGAAGGGATGGAAAGTACCCTCAGCAAGTTTGCTGATGACACACAACTAGGAGGGTTGGCTGACACCCCAGAAGGCGGTGCCACCATCCACATAGGCCTGGACAGGCTGAAGAGATGGGCTGAGAGAAACCTAATGAAATTTAACAAGGGCAAGTGTAGGGTGCTGCACCTGTGGAGAAATAACCCCCTGCACCAGGACAGGTTGGGGGCTGACCTGCTGGAGAAAAGCTCAGAGGAAAAAGACCTGGGAGTCCTTGTGGACAACAGGATGACCATGAGCCATCAATGTGCCCTTGTGGCCAAGAAGGCCAATGGCATTCTGGGGTGCATCAAGAAGAACGTGGCCAGCAGGTGGAGGGAGGTCATCCTTCCCCTCTACTCTGCCCTGGTGAGGCCCAGTCTGGAGCACTGGGACCAGTTCTGGGCTCCCCAGTTCAAGAAGGACAGGGAACTGCTGGAGAGGGTACAACAAAGGGCTACAAAGATGATTGATGGCCTGGAGCATCTCTCCTATGAGGAAAGGCTGAGGGACTTGGTTCTTTTTAGCTTTGAGAAGACTTAGTGGGGATCTGATCAATGCTTACAAATACTTAAAAGGAGGGTGTCAGGAGGATGGGGCTGGTCTTTTGTCAGTGGTGCCCAGTGACTGGACAAGAGGGAATGGGCACAAACTTGAGTCGAAAAAATTCCACCTAAACATGAGGAGGAACTTCTTTACTGTGAGAGTGGTGGAGCACTGGCAGAGGCTGCCCAGAGAGGTGTTGGAGTCTCCTTCTCTGGAGACGTTCAAAACCCGCCTGGACAAGTTCCTGTGCAACCTGCTCTCAGTAGACCCACTCCGGTGGGGGGGTTGGACTGGATGTTCTCCAGAGTTCCCTTCCAACCCCATATGATTCTATGATTCTATGAAAATAAGTGGAGATTTCTTTTTGTACTGTAATATCTTTATGTCCAAAGGTCACTTTACTATGAGCTCTCTTTTGTCTGTCAACAGCTCCACAAATGTAACTTACCTTTTTATTGAAACTGTGTAATTAACATTATTAACACACTACAGTTAGCATATTAACACATTCACAATTAAGATATATTGTGGCACATGAGGCACAGACTCCGCTAAATGGTGAAGCGAAAACATTTATTGTTTCACTTTTCCAGCCTATATAGTTTCTGTCTTTTGATCATGCATTGTGTTCTTTACTCAGGTTACAAGTGGATGTCCAAACACTGTTATGAGCAATACATAAATAAATTGGCTACATTTAAATGTTTATCCCGCCTAGCTTACTATTTTGGTACACTTCTATTAGTTTCACACCACACATATCAACATATAAGGACATTGTTTTACTGATCTCACTCCCATCAATACAAGAACACCCGCTGTGCTCTCTTCCAGCATCGTGTCTCAAACTTTCTCATTCCCACAATATACAGTTACTTTTCTCAACCTGAATTGAAATACAATGATTTTTGTGTCTGTTTGAAACCTGAAAAAGGGGCTGTGTGCCCAAATTTGGCCTGTTAGCTCTGGTTGTCTTATTTGGTTTATTATTAGGATTGTAGGAACAAGTGTCAGAGTACCTATGTAATTTGTAAGTTTAAATCATCACGACTACAAAAGTGCTATAGGAATTTCTTTGTGACATTTCTGCTTATGAGACAGGGTAGTCACTTATAAGTACTGTAGTGTCAATTTGTTGTGAAAAACACAGGTGATAACAAATGGTGGGCATATATTTATAGATGGAGTATTACTTATGAAAGCAGGCTTAGCATAGGTGTAACTGGATGTGCGTAGGGGACAAAATTACAATTTGGAAAATGAATTTATTTTCACCTTTTGAGGAATATTCCAAACATCCCTCCTCCATATAAATGATTCCTTATGGATGTGAAGTTTCATTTGTATGTATAAAAACACACTTCACAAGCTGAAATGAGTGTCTGATAATAATATTTTACCCTGCCACAATTTTTTTGTTAACCTCAGAGCACTTTACAGCACAAATTACATCTCCAAAAAGTCTATATAAAATAGGTAATGGAAGATTTATTATATGGAAACTATTTTAGAGGCTTCACAAGAATACAGCACTTGCATTATAGCTACTTTGCATTATTTATTTTGTTTTGATGTCTTTCTCTAAAATGGAGTATGTAAAGTTCCTTATTTATTATCATAAATACCAAGACACATTTGGTTTATAATTACAGTGAACAGCGTGGTAATTACTTGCATTTTGAACTGTCTCATTGTACCAGTCATTGCTGGGTTGCTAAAACTTGTGTTTGAAGGGGGTTTTTGTGTATAGGAATATCTAGGAACATACGGTGGAATCACCATATTTGCTTTAAACTTACTTCTAGGTACAATACTCAATTTACATATGTAGTAAAAGCCAAAAATGCCTTTAATTTTTCTGCCCTGTTTGTGCTTATTTTTGATACAGTTTTACAAAGGATTTTTAAATAAAAGTCCTTTTTAATTTTTTATCCAATGGGTTTGAAGTCTTCTTATTGCTTTTCCCAGCACCAGGGCAGTATGTGATTGAAAATACGCAAGGGAGCAAAAAAGCCTCTCAAAACAGAGGTGTTCTAATATACCTGTGTTGCATATAACTTGCATAGTTGTCAGATAATTTTCTGCCAGTCTCCTTTACAATTCTATATTATACACAAGCATGTTTAATATATTTGTATTTCTGAAGTATTTTTTAAAATTGGTTTAGATTATGATCAGCTTTCTCACTATGGAAGTGCTTTGTTTAAATGTATTGTGCAAATGGGAGGCTAGTCCTCCTACTCGTCCATTTTTTTTCACTTTTGTATATTTTTCCATTGATACTTAGTTTCTAACTGAGTATGTGTAAGTCCAGAGCAATACACATTGACTGTTACCCTGACTGAACATGTATCTTTGTTTAAAAAAAATAATTTTTGAGAATGTTTTCTGTCCCTTAATCTTGGAGATGAATGCTATGGTATAGTACTCATTTTAGATCAACAGAGAATTAGCTACTTTCAAAATGATTATAGATATTGTGAACAATTCTAAGAGAAATACATTCTTTACAGTAACTAACTGAAAAGCCTGATAGAGTCCATAAATGCTACTGCATTTTTAAGGAGGTGTGTAACCTATCTAGGATTTTTTTTATTTTTTTTTTACTATGGATAGTGAAAAGACAAAATTATACTCAGTCTACCAAATCAAGTGGTTGATGTACAATGAATTGGGAAGTGCGTGTTTGTGTACTCAAGCTGTCCTACTTCATACCTGGTAAGAGGTATCACATACATAGTGTGAATGCAACTGCTATTGACAGAAAGAGGTGCCTTACATCAGTACAGGCATTCCTGTAGAACACATTGAATTATGTCAAAAGTCTGTTTCACTTCTCTTCTTCTTTGCCTGTGTGAAGGTTACAGCTTGTTCCAGTACATGCATTTAATTTAAAGAAAAGCACCCGCTTTTACACAAATTAGTGATACCAGTTTAGATATTATGTCTAAGATAAGCATTGGCCAATCGCTACAGGAGATCAGAAAGAAGAATAGAATAACCTCCACACGTTTGAAGATCCTACCTTAAAAGTAGCTACTTTAGTACTTGGAGGCTATGTATAGTACAAAAAAGGAGCTGGTCTTGAAGCTAACCTCCAAAATTTTAGTCAGCTTCTTGGGTTTTTCACATTACACAGGCATGTTTTTTGTTTCAGCTTGCAACCGAAAGTGAGGGCAGTGCATGTTCATAGGCCCCCTTTGATAAGGTTTGAACCCTCTGGCCATTTTCAAATAGGATACTAAGATACTAAGTTTCTATCATTTCCATGAAAATTAAAATTCAGAAGCATAGTGTGCCTAGTGTGATTTGTTGGCTTTTTTTTTTTGGTTTTTTTTTTCAGTCATGGTAGCTATGTGGCCTGGGTGATCACCTGGAGAGTTTGTTGGGCAGATGTACACGAGCCTTTCAGGGGTGTGTGAAGGAAATGCAGTTGGACGTGGCAGGAGATCCCTTTGAGCCTGTTAAGGGGATATGTCTTGCCTGAGGTATAAGGGGGTACAAAAGCAGTAGCTGAAGCAAGTGGAGTAGTTTGTAGCGAGGGTGTGTGTTGACAGACATACGAAGAGTACCATATTAGTGTGAACTAAATTCCTTGGGTTTTTTTGTTTAATTTTGTTTTTTTTTTTTTTCTCTCTCCTTTGTTTTTTCTTTTTCTATTTTGGGTTGGCCTAGTAAAGTTAAGTTTGGAAAATGAAGAGGCTAAACTGTTGTAAGCCTTGAAAATGTGTGTAGTTTTCTTGTTATTTAAAATTCTGCTAGCTGCTGAATTCATTTGGCAGTATGTGATGTGAATAATCATCTGTCAATGCATTTATTCACCTGATGTCAAAGTAACAGGATTTAGAACAGCATGCAGAAATGGAGAATTTCATGGGTGAAGTTGAAAAGGTTGTTGTATTATCCACCTCCAGTGTGAAAAGCCTTATACTGTGAGAGGATGTAAACCTTATGGAAGGAGCATGGCCTGTTGAGAAGAAATGACCTAATGCTTTAGACCTTACACATCCTCCAGCCAACATCAATATGATCATGCACTGAGAGCTGTTCTGCATCAGGATTGCCCAAGGATCCTCTGAGGGCACAAGTGATCAGAGATGGGAACTCTGGTTAGGCAAGTAGCTGAAAGGAATGGGACTGCCTGGAACTTGGCTGCTAAAAAAGTGGCAGACTTAAGGGGATGTCTTGGTTACTGGAGGAGAAATTTGGTTGTCATGCACCATGTTGGTGCATGACCATCTTCACTAATGGCACAGGAAAGAAGAGTGCCTGGGAGACTAAACTTGGACTGATAGGCAGGAGGCTGACTGACCAGGATCTTCATGATAGTGTTTGAAATAGTGCTTGTGCTGTGTCTGGATCCTGGAGGGCAGAGAGAGCTCTGGCATTGTGAGGTACAGAGAGATAATAGTATAGAGGAAGCTCTAAGGTTGTTGGTCATCAAACAGGGACTGCAATGGAGGCATAACCTAGAGGTGGGTATCTAGGGGTTGACATGCCAACTGACCTGCCATTTACTTAAAGCTCAGTTCCCCTCTGAATTTAGACCGATAATGTTTCAGGGAGTAAGGCAAAGAGAGTTGCAATTAATTTGAATGGGTAGTCTCAGTTGCTCACAGGTACATCATCACTCGCTATTGATCAGTCAGTATTTCTTTGAGAAGACTGCATTTCCAAAGAAATACAGCAGTTAAAACAAAGGGGAGTGAAGATGAAAAGAGGAAGATTTTTTGAGGTACTTTTTATCAAAAAGATTAACTAGTAAAGGTCGAATTGCATTTTCTATAACTTATTGGACCAATGCAGTTACACCTCTATTTACTACTGCTTTAAGTACTTTTACAGTATACTTTGTGGACTGAGATTTTCAGAAACTTGTAGTTAGTCATAAGCAATAGCTCTCTGTATTATTAACTTTCTCTAATAGCAGTAGATTGTTCTGCTGTTAAGCAAGTATCGCTCTCATTTTTCTTGTTTATAAATTGTCAGATTATAAATTCACTTGTGACACTCCATGCACAACAGCCTTTAACTGTGTCGTTTACAACAAAGATGCCTGCCAGTGGAATTACTTCTGACTTGCCTTGGTTAAAGAACAGTAGTTACTGTTTCTACAACCCATTCTGAGATACGTTAAGCACACACACCAGTGTTGGCAGGAGGTGAAATTATGTAGTTTTAATTTTGACATCAATGAGGATGTAAAAAATAATTTAATACCTTTAGTTCTCAAAGCTTGAAGCTGGAGCTTTTATCAGAGCCTACTTCTACTAACAGATGTTCCGTTGATCTGCAACATTTCTTTGAGGAAGGTGGTTAGTCCATCTACTGGCAGTCTAAAGGAGAAGTAGTGAACTTGCCTGCTCTGTGTCAATTCTTGAAACATGCTTTGATTCCGTGGTAGTGATGGTACTGGTTGGGCTGTGTTACACTCTGTACTGAGGGATCCTTAAGAGGACAAGGCTCTGTTGCTTGTTGATGGCATTATACTTATTTACATATATAGCAATATAGAAAATACACATATTTGTGTACATATATATATAGCTTAAAGAGAAGCAGTCTTTACAGTAGTACTGCACACTTGAATTTGAGGAAAGTCCCAAAAGTCTCCTTTTTGTTCTCCAGGAGTAGTATATGCATCACCTTAAACTATGCACATTCCTGTCATATTTTGATTCATTAATAATATTCCAGTTCAGTCAAGCTATTTTATTTACTAGTGAGCCTTTCAGTCCCTCTACTGACCTGTTCACTGATCTCTCCTCTAAACTTGATTTTTCAAGAATGTTTTTGTAATATGCTGGTTAAATTGAATGTGTCACCTACCAATGATCATTATCATGAAATATTAACTGTTCAAAATGTTGCATGTGAAATATGCTGGTGGCCTTTAGTTGATATTCATTGTGCGTGAACACTATCACTTTTGTTTATGAGGTCAACAAAGAACTAACATGTGCCAAAGCACAAATTTTTTTGTTTGTTTAAGAGGTGGCTGTGTTTCATCAGCAGTCAGGCATGCTGAAGGGACAATGAGTTTAGTTTTGCTTATGAATTTGCTATATAATTCAGGCAATACTGACTCATTAACTTTAAATGTGAACTTAAGATGAAGTGACAGTGATGATGATTAACATCATCTTCATTACAAACACTAACAAGATCAATGTGCTAGAAAGTCTGTAGTCACACCAGTTAAATGACTAAGATGGGTAGGAAGAAGTATTACAGTGATACACTTTTCTTAGTGAGATAAGCAGAAGATACTGCACTATATTTAGTAGAATGGTCAGACCAGACGGGGCTTCGTGTAACCTGGTCTAGTGTCCCTGGCCTGAGGTGTCCCTGGCCTGAGCAGGGGTGTGGAACTGGATGATCTTGGATTTAGAACCATGAATATTCTATGATTCTATGAATCATAGAATGGTTTAGGTTGGAAGGGACCTTAGAGATCATCCAGTCCAACCACAAAAAAAAAAAAACCCACCACAAAAAACAACCAAAAAAACCACCCAAACCCCACACATCATATCCACCCACAACCAGACACAAACCAATAATCCCAGGCACTAGAGCATGTGCTGAAGTGCCATGTCTACATGTTTCTTACATACCTCCAGGGATGGCGACTTTACCACCTCCCTGGGCAGGCTGTTCCAGTGCCTGACCACCCTCTGAGTAAAATAATTCTTCCTAATATCTAATCTAAACCTCCCCTGCTGCAACTTCAGACCATTTCCTCTGGTCCTGTCATTATTCCTTTGGGAGCAGAGGCCAACCCCCACCTCTCTACACCCTTCTTTCAGGTAGCTGTAGAGGACAATGAGGTCTCCCCTCAGCCCCCTCTTCTCTAAACTAAACATACCCAGTCCCCTCAGCCTCTCCTCATATGACTGTTCTCCAGACCCCTCACCAGCTTGGTGGCTCTCCTCTGGACACGCTCCAGCAGCTCAATGTCCTTTCTGTATGGAGAGGCCCAGAACTGAACACAGCCCTCGAGGTGAGGCCTCACCAGTGCCCAGTACAGAAGCACCATCACTGCCCTGCTCCTGCTGGCCATGCTATTCCTCGTACAGGCCAGGATGTCATTGGCTTTCTTAGACACCTGGACACACTGCTGGCTCATGTTAAGCCGGCTGTCCACCAACACCCACAGGTCCTTTTCTGCCAGGCAGTTTTCCAGCCACTCTTCCCCAAGCCTGTAGTGTTGCCTGGGGTTGTGACTGAAATGCAGGACCTGGCACTTGGACACCTTAAACCTCATCACATTGGCCTTGGCTCAGTGATCCAACCTGTCCAGCTCCCTCTGTAGAGCCTTCTGACCTTCAAGCAGATCAACACTACCACCTAGTTTGGCGTCATCTGCCAATGTACTGAGAGTGCACTCAACTCCTTTATCTAGATCATCAATAAAGACTGGTCCCAAAACTGAGCCCTGAGGGACACCACTGGTGACCAGCCGATTAATGGATTTCAGCCATTAATCACAAGTCTCTGAGCACGGCCATCCAGCCATTGAAGAGTATGCTTGTCTATGCCACATTTCACCAACTTCTCTAGGAGAACACTGTGGGGTATGATGTCAAAGGCCTTACCAAAGTCCAAGTAGACAACTTCCACAGCCTTCCCTGCATCAAGAAGGCGGACTACATGATCATAGAAAGAGATCAAGTTGATTAAGCAGGACCTGCCTTTCATAAACCCATGCTGGCTGGCCCTGATCCCTTGGCTATCCTGCATTTGCTGTGAGAGCTCACTCAGAATGATCCTCTCCATGATCTTTCCTGGTACTGAGGTCAGGCTGACAGGCCTGTAGTTTCCCGGATCGTCCTTCCAGCCCTTCTTGTAGATGGACTTCACATTGATCACCCTCCAGTCATCTGGCACCTCTCCTTTTGACTAGGATTGTTGATAGGTAATTCTATGAATGGCATTTTCAAAATGTTTTTAACTATTGCCTAACCAGAGGTTCCTATATTTCCACAACAAAAATTATGCAAAATTGCAAACTGCAAATGCAGCCCCAGTGCTAAATAACTGATTTTTTTTCCTAATGGCTAGTCGCTTTTTCCAGGCTAGTCACTTACCACACCTTCACTGCAAACAGTGAATCTGTACTCAAATGTTTTCCTAGAAGGTAAGATAGATTTTGATACTGTGAAGATTCCTAGTCTGGAATGTAACATGCATGTTATCCTCCTCTCCCTTAAACAAGATGTCTTTTTACTAGAAGGTAATTTTTGTTTTGTTTACTTTAAGGCACGATTGGGTAATTGAGTACTGTATTAGATTTATGTGTCAAGGTTTTAGTAGCGCGGGGTTGCAAGACAAGGTTGTGAAATAGCCAACTTGTGTTACAAAAATGTAAATTTTACCTGCTTACCTTGGAATACTTGAATTTGTCTCTCTGCGCTCAACTTAGCTCTCTCCAGTTGCCTGACAGAGGGCCCAGGAATATTCTGAGAAGTGAAAAGCCTGTTTGCATTCCTGAGACTGTGGGTTTATTACCAATGATAAATCTGGGACAATGAAACAGGGTGCAAGTTGAGTAGGAAAAGACAACGAGGACATCAAGTGTGAAACTTCGATGAATCTGGCCTGACTGTGGATAGGAGCTGGGTTATGGTTCTAACCAGCAAATCTCTCTCCCCCTTGTGTCCCCTGAATTGGAAGCAAGTCCCAGTCGAGGCTGTGAACCAGCACACAGACAAAGTATGAATTTTGGCGCAAGTAGAAACTGAAGCCTGAGCTTTCATGACTACATAGGAATACTAGTGTCAAGAGTATCAGGCACTAAGGATGAATGTGCCTGCATGAAGTCTGTGTGGAACCTGGAACTCCAAAATTATTCTTCAGAGCTTTACTTGAACAATTTTTAAAATTTTTCTTATCAGCTTAATATTTGTTCCTGAGATTAAAAAAATCCTCTTAAATGTCTGAAGAAATACACTCTGGAATTCATCTTGGGTGGACTTACTATCATTTTTAATCCTCTCTGGCTCCAAACTTTATCAAATTCTTGATGTTTTTATCAAATACCATGAAAAATTTCCATTGCTCGAAAGCTATCTTTTTTTTTTCATGTTTCGTATTTGTCTTATGCTCTGTCTTGTAGAGATGTGTGTAAAGCTTCTCTGAAGAATTTGATAGCTTCAGCAGCTTGTCACTGGGGCACAGATCTCTTCTTTAAAATGGTTCATTTTGTAAATGGCAATTCAATACATTTTATAGAAGGGAATCATTACCAACTAGAGATGGGGATAGCAGTGGATTTTTTTTGATACTGCACATACTCAATGGCTTCATGGAATTTCATTTCACAGTTTGAAACGTGTCTCCTGACTAGTGGTGTATGATACTGCCAATTTTTGCTTTGACTATCCAAGTGTAAAAATGGCTAACTTTGCAAGAATACAGCATATTTAATCCAGCTAAAGGGGGTCATGTTACTGTTGAGCAAGTGATTCTTGTCTATGAAAATAACCAGACTGGAAATCTGAAACAGAAAAACCTAATTTACCTACAGGTACTCAGGTTGAATCAAAGATTATTTATTGCCTGTCTGGATCAGAATGTATGGTTCTGAATGTTTCATTCTTATTTAAAATTACACAAAACTCTGTGATGGTCTGTTGTACTCACCTGTTTCCTACTATTCTGGTAGTACATCTTATAGTTAAACCCATTTTAGTGGCTGGGGAGCAAGGCCTATACAGCTGATGTATGAATTTCTGCAGTGAATGTTGCACTAGCTTTGGTAAGCTAGAGAAGCTTACCACAAGCACAAGATTGAGTTGCTATTGTTTTTTCTTGTTCTAATATTGCTGTTAAGTTTTTTAGATAAATATGGTGCATGGGTGGAAACATGCTTGCAGCTGCAGTTCCGGGGTGAGAATTCAAGGCCAGGTATGTCTGCTTGTAGGAATATGGGGCAGAGTTACAGAAGACCATTTTTCCCCCGGTTGTGTTTTACTTATGTGCATAATATCATGCATCAACTTCTATACAAAACATTTTTATCACCATTGCGCTTTCTTCTAGGTTATATCTAAAGTGTGAGAATTGCACGTGTAAAATGGGAACATAGAACCTTCTTGTCTATTGATACTGAGAGTGTCTGCCACAACTTCATCACAGTTTTTGCCTCAATTCTCTATTCCTGTGATTTCTTTCCTTTGAAAATTATTGGCAAGTCATTTGACCAGAGTTGAAGATGTTCTTGTGTTTACTCTTTTTCCCCAAATCTGAAGTCTCCTTCTGGTCTTGGCAGATGCCTCAGGGCCATTTCATCTTTTGTTGTTTTCCAATAGTGCCTTAAGCTGCAGAACTTAGTTTTCTCTCTTGAGTACTTGATCGATGGACAGTGTTTTTGGAGAGAAATCAGGAAGAAAGCAGAGGGCTGGAGAGAAATACCCCAAGGAAGGACATTTCAAAAAAGATAGATGGGAAAGGGACTTGTGAAAAAAATTATAAAGGATTGGGTGGTGTGTATCCATGAAATCAATAATGTCAGCTTGTGTTGTGTGCTACCATCCAAGCTTGGATTCAGCAAGGCTCTTTGGTGTACAAATGCATGGCACCGCATGGTACTCAGATATATCCTGAAGTGCTTCCCAAACTGTGATTGTCCTTAGAAGTAAGCCCATTTTTGTATCTGATGCATCTGATTTGGTGTTTAAATAAAAGGAAGATGGTAATACATTGTTCTGTCATCATAGTCTCCAGAGGACATGCGAATGTTTTAAAGAAATATCTACTAAATCTCCTGAAATTAGAAGTGACACTATAATAAACGCTTTCAGTTTTTATTTACTGTGCTTTGTGTGGTGTTTCTTATTTTGCCTCCTACCAAGACCAGTATATTTGTTCAGAGCATAAGTATTTTTTCATATATGTCTGTCTTCTTTTAGTAAAGTATTTAAACAGTAAGCTGATGATCCAGATAATCCTGGATGTTGCGTGGAGGCATGCTTGAGTTGGTGACACATGTAATGATGATAATTTATACTTATAATTGTTTGTAGCTATGATATTTTTTCACAGAATATTTTTATGCAAGTCTTTGTCCTCTTGAAGCCTTGGTCTGCTAACTCTTCTTAACAATCCTATTCTTCTCTGCAATTTAATCTTCCCCAATTTTCATGGCTTTAGTTTATGGACTTTCTCATAGCTTTTTCTTTTTTTCCAGAAGTTTGAGCCAAGATTACATAACTAGGCCTGGATTCAAGTTAGTTGATTACCAAAGAAGATTACATAGACCTGTTCTTTAAAGGAAGTTTTAAGTCCCTTGCTCAGGAATCACACAGCAGTATCAGCTTTAGGGGGCTTTCCTTGAGAAGTATCTTCATTCCACATAAAACACAAATTTGGGGAAGTTTTCTATATGTGCCTGAATGTATGTCAAAGCAAGAAAGAGAAATTCATTAAGACAAAACCTGGATCTGAAATTAATCTGTGATTTATTTTTGAGGGGGTCAGCAGCGGCTGCTGTCTATATGGATTTATACTCTTTGATCAGCAAGACAAATAAGCTTATTGTTCTTTTAGTCTTGTGCCTGTAGCTGTATGATCTTCTGAGTGAGTCTTGTCAAGTCTCAGACTGAGTGTCACAAAGACTATTAAGGACTTTGGCACAAGACTGCCACAGAAAACACGGGTGCAGAGAGGGTTCTGCTGATGTTTTGGGTCTTTCTGTGTCATTCCTACTATGTCATTCCTTCCTCTGAGTGAAAACTGCCTTCAGCAATGTATTCTAATGATTCTATTTTTCAGATTAATTTTAAATAAATGAATAATGATAAAAAATAATCCCATGACAGTTTTTCTAAGCAGTATGTCATGGTTCCTAGCTAAATTTCTGCTTGCCTAGGGACATATTATAACCTTCTAAATTTAACTGAGGAGACTTAAATGATAGTATATCAGAAGATAATGAATTAGTCTTGTTTATAGTCACCAGATCGTGTTCTAGAGGAGCAGGAAAAGTCAATGCTTTGCCTGTGTGCATGTAAACAAACAGAGAACCTAAATATGCTATTTGGTGAGGTGCAAGGGGTCTGTCAACATACTTTTGGTGATCATGGTACTCTGATAGCAAAGTTATATCCTGGTTATTCAGTGTATGCTCCTTACTGTCAGGACTTCCAAAGGTGCAGGTACTTTATGAGGAAGGCCATGTGTGATAGTGGTTGACGAGAGACTGTAGTTACCATAGTTCTGCTGTGTAGGACGTGTAGCACTCTAGTGGTGATGTCTAAAGAACAAAGTTAAAAGTTTAGGAAGAAGTTTTGGTTGGGACATGGTTGAGATGTCACAGAAGGTACCTAACCTTGAATAAGATGTGAAACAAAGCAATGTATCTTACATGCTGTTTTGCAGTTGCTGACTTAAACGTAGGGTAGCAAAACATAGAACGTCTGGAGCAAAGTCGAGCCAACACTATATTCCAACCTAACTGGTTAATTATAATGCTAGAATACACATTCCTTTGTGAATAATGAGCATGCTAATCAGGTAACCTCCCTAAATGTTTTAAACATGAGCTCAGATGCATATGTATTGTTAGGAGTGGTGCATGAATAATTATTAACCAATCATCTATATTTTATCATTATATATATTGGGTGGTTGGAAACATGTGGTGTACTGGCTTCTGTTAAATGCCCAGCACCTGATTCGGCAGAATTGAAATTATAAGAAGTGTCTCAGTTCAGTGTGTGCATTGGCTCTCATACTCTCTGGGTGAAGAACCCTTATTTAGGGCCAACTGTGTCACATTAAATAAATGAAGCCATACATAACAAATAGATAGCTTTTTTTTTCATAAAACAAAATAATTTGGTTTTATAATCTTGTTGTCTCAGAACTTTGTACTATAGTAAAATGTGATGAGTACTTTTGGGCATTTTAGAGTCTTAATGCAATTCTGTGTAGCAAGTTAGAGCTCACAGAGTTAATCTAAAACTTAAAAATACCACAGTCTTTACAAATAATAATTTTGCATTGATTTCAGTAGGATCAGGATTGTTGTGAAATTTGACTTCTCAGTCATTCCAGGACTCTATAGATCCTCCTTGTTAGGTGACAATCTCTGAGACTCTACTTTCAATTTTAGTCCTGGAATTTATGTGCAAGGGAATGATAAATTAAATAAAGTATGCTGATGGGTGTCTATAAAAATCTGCATATATACTGTAAGATTAGATATGACTATAAAAAGCATAACTATTGAGGAAAGCATCTTTGATCTTTCCTTGTAACAATGCATTTCTTTGCTGAAATTGGAGTGAGAAAAATTTCCTGCAAAAATGTATGAAATATCTCACTTGTACATTACTACAAGTTGGTTTTTTTTAAGAAAAATTGAAATTAAATTCTACATCATTATTTTAGATAGCAGAGGATCTCAGGATGAGGACTTTGTGCCCTCTCTTTACATTTCTAGGGAAGAGACAAGAAATGTTACATGACAGGGACTTTTTTAGTTTGGCTTACTTCCATTTTAATTACAAAATCACAGAATGATATGGGGTTGGAAGGGATCTCTAGAGATCACCAAGTCCAACCCAACTGGAAGGGATCTCTAGAGATCACCAAGTCTAACCCAACTGCCAAAAGCAAGTCCACCTGGAGCAGGTTGCATAAGAACATGTACATAGTGGTCTCCAGAGAAGGAGACTCCACCACCTCCGTGGGCAGCCTCTTCCAGTGCTCCACCGCTCTCACAGTAAAGGAAGTTCCTCCTCATGTTTAGGTGGAACTCCATTTCCTCTTGTCCTGTGCACCACTGAAAAAAACCCAGACCTATCCTCTTGACACCCTCTCTTTAAGTATTTATAAGGATTAACCAAATCCCCCCTCAGTCTTCTCTTCTCTAGACTAAAAAGACCCAAGTCCCTCAGCCTCTCTTCATAAGGGAGATGCTCCAGGCCCTTAATCATCTTTGTGTCCCTCTGTTGTACCCTCTCCAGCAGTTCTCTGTCCTTCTTGAACTGGGGAGCCCAGAACAGTACTCCAAATGGGGCCTCACCAGGGCAGATGATGGCGGGGGGGATAACCCCTCTAGACCAGCTGGTCATTCAGTAAATCATTCAAGATTACTTACTTTTAAGTTCTGTAAAAACGTTTCTGCTTTACAGCTACGTCAACCAAAAGATAAAAGACTTCTAAGAGGATCTGTAATGCTTACATGTAGAAAGATCCTTCTGGTTATAACCTCAGAGCTACACTGAGAGTAGCAGAGAATTTTGGCAGCTGTACTTCCCTGTGAAGTAGCAGTAAGTGCCTTGCAACGTTAAGGCTCTCAGGGTTTGTTATTTAAAAAAAAAATAATACGAAAACTTTAAGCATGGTGCAAATAGTTTAAAGAGAAACATTTATTATAATCAGTGAAAGACTCAAATGTAAGCCTGGAAAAATGAAAGCAAATAACTGTAAAATTGCAGTTTTGGGGCTAAAATCCAGGCATTATTTTATCTGTTTAAAAACAGGGACAGAATCTTGTCTACTTCTCCAGAAAAATGAGAACTCCCAGGTAGCAGGAAAAGTTCTAAAAGTAAGACTGTGCATTTTCATCCCATTCCTGTGGATGTTAGATAAAAGCCAAGGAAACCTAGCATCTAGAAAAGACGTAAATTAAAGGTTGAAAAAAAAAAGTTACTCTTGGCCTCAATTTAATAAAAGAACTGTTTGAAGAAAGACAAAAATACAGAACCCTAGTACGGAGGGAAAAAAAAGTAAAACATATGTGAAAAGTCATAGAATACTTGATAGCAAAGTTAAGAGAGGTTCTATTTTGTAAGATGATAAGCCTGCCTGTTGCCTGGTATCTTTGGCAGTTTTATTTAAGGAAAGCCGATGCAAAAATAATTACCTGCACTTGCTGTAGGTAGATATAAATGGTTAATAAATGTGAGAGACATTGCTATACCAATGATGTAATATTAAGACAGGAGAGAAATTCAGAAGAAATTTTCACAATACTTAAAATATTTCCATTTTCATCACAGTATTTGACTCAGGATAATCAGAACAAATACAGAACACATGTCTCTAAAAAAAAAAAAGTATTTTTTTCCTATCTCCCACAAAAGATGGGCAACATGGTGATTGTTTTCTCTCTGTGAAGTGCTTATATTTTATCCTCTTACCACTGAAGAGATGTGAGTTCATCTCATCTGTCTCTAATGAGATGAGTTTGAAACACTGCTCATACAAGTTGTTACTTATCTTCAGTTAGCACTGTCTTCTCTGGGTTTTGCTCCTAAATCAGCTGCAAATAGGAACAGAGTAAGAGCCACAGATTAAGATGTATTGTATTAATGATTTTATTTGTACTGAGACAAAATCTGTTGGTTTCTTCCCTTTCATAGGCTGTATATTTTTTGGAAAGCAAATAAAAGAGGTCAGGTCTGTATGTGCAGCTTTTTTCTCAAGTCACTTTCTCATAGAGGTGGCAAAATCCAGCGTGTGAGGTTTGTCTTTATATAGTAATGTCTTTTAATATATGAAGGTATATGGTCTCTCTATGGAGAAACCTGTTGGAATCTCCTGTGTTAGGCTAAACTGCTTAGGGGAGGAGTTTGTAATAGTTGCCAAGTGTGATGGGGTGGTTGATGTTCAGAGCTGCTGTGTTTTGTGTATTCCCAGTGTTCTCCCAGCCTGAGAGAGTCCCAGCTCCCAGTGCTGAGCCAGAGCCGATCCTGCAGTGCCAGCAGAAAGCCTTGACACTTGTGACCATCAGCTGGAGCAGAGAATACAAATGAGTCTTAGGAGAGGCAAAGGGGGAGGCAAGGAATGAGTGAGGTGAATGTTAAAAATTTAAATAATAGGTGTCAGCTAAGTCAGTTGGCCTGGAACAAGTTAGGAGATGCTGACACAAAAGGGACGCTAGAAAGTGGGTGATCATAATGAGAAAATGAGGGAGGTAAGCTCTCCAGCTTCTACAGCAGCAGCCAGGGAAAAAACCCACACTGAAGGACTTCTGAAGGTCACTAATCCATCAAGAGCTAACTAGTTTATAAATGGTGCTAACATTTCTATTGTATGTGTAAATGTTGAAAATGTCAATTACTACAATGAGCAGTGCAATTTACTTGTGCAAACTGATAAAACACAAAAGGGAATATCCAGTTAATATAATGATTTTGTTCAGCCATCTAATGAAAAGAAATTTTTCCACTCAAGATTAGGAGTTGGATTAGATGCTTTCTTATACAGCAACAAAACAATAATACTAAGTGCTATAAAAAAGACTTTCTTAGGTGAAATGTAATTTGAATTGTAGTAGTTGCAGGTTTTCTTTTAAATATTTTAGTACCTAATAAATATTCCAACAACAATGTAGATGAATTTTAACAGAGTGTCTTGCTGGTACTCTTCATGCTAATTTGCAAGATTTACAGCAATTACCATTCCTGAAAGCTAAAAAATAGTGAGTTATTTCATGAACACATAAAACAAGGCCTTTGAAAAGATTTAACAGCACTCTTAAAATGAAATATTTGGCTCAGATATAATTTGAGCTGGATACAAAATTAAAGTGCACTGTCATTCCTGGCATTCATAAAAATAAATTATTGTGTATTGTTTCCTTCTCTTTATTCCTGAATACAGATCAGTTTGAAAGAAATTAGATACTTGCATTCTCCTGTTTCTGAGGTTGTTGGGAGGTTGCTGTGTACACTTACAAATAAGCAATTAACCCTGGAACCAAAGAAGCCTGTCTTATACGTATGATAAAATATAAATGTTAGTTTGTTAAGTAACTGGGACTTTTAAATAGAAATATGTTCATATATCTGATTCAACTTTCAATGGTATTTCCATATGTTCCTGAGGACATCTAATCTGAAGCCACTTCAGCAGGTGTCATATATGTAGGGATTTTTTCTTTTAAAGGGGAGACAGTAAATTCACAGTATTCCCGTTCAGAGGTGAAAACTTGGTTGTAGTGAAATCAGTGAGATTATGTACATATGGTACTTGGTAAATATTACTTTGTTTTTTTTCTCATTTAGGGATTCCGTCGGTCAAAGCACTGTAAGTCTGTTTTGTAATTTTCTATCAAGTCTGACAATTATTCTGAAGTAGAAAAATAATAATTTTCTCAAATTGAAGTGCTTTTTCATAATCTTCACCAATTTTGCCAAGTATCGGAACAGGCTTCCCGGGGAAGTGGTGGAGTCACCAACCCTGGAGGTATTTAAATGACATGTAGATGTGGTGCTGAGCGACATAGTTACATGGTGGGCTTGACAGTGTTAGGTTAACAGTTGGACTTGATGATCTTAAGAGTCACTTCCAATCTAGATGATTCTATGATTCTATAGTGCCATATATAAATGTCATAATGCCATGTATAAATTGTTTGAAGTGCGATGGGGGAAAAGCTTTCTTGGTAATAGTTTATAAGTTGTCAGTTTATAATTAAACAAATTTATGTATCTTTAAAATGTATTTATGTATCTTTAGAAGATACAGAAGAGCTGTGTCAAGTACTCTCAGAATTTAGATGTATACTTCAGCCATTATTTTCTTCAGATGTTCAAAAGGATGTTCAAAAGCACATCAAAAGATGTGCTGCAAAGCAACTATTTCACACCATGTTAGAAAATGAACAGGTATTTTTGTTACAGATAGTGTCTTTTTAATTGGAATTACTGGTGAATGTATAAAAGTTCTCTCATATATCCCCAAGTAAAGATTCTGAACTTTATGCCATCCTTCAGAATCATGCTTTTACATCCACTGAAATGTAACTCATAATAACACGGTAGCATTTGGACATATTTTCAATTTTGCTTGAAAGTTAAGATTACTTTTTCTAAGAAAGAATGGCATTTGGGAGACTATTTTAATTTGTATTCTTCATCTGCTTGGCTTCCAAACAGTCTTGCTTGTAAGCTGTTTTGAATGTTGCCTCATGAGCATGTGCTACAATAATCACAAGCAGCTCCTGAATTTGTGCTGCAGATGCCACACTGGAATTTTGAAGTGGCTTTTGTACAATGTATTTACAATGCTCTTTTCCTTCTCTTTGTGATACCTATACATGTGCCTCTGTTTTGTCTACAACTTTTCTTGGAGTTGTTTGCAAATGATACAGAATCAGCACCCCAAAAGAACATTTACATTGCAGGATGAAATAGAGGATCTTATTAACTTTTCAAATAGTAGGGAAGCGTGGAAGGCTGTCTATGAGCCATGTTCATCACTGCTTCTTGTCTGAACATGAGCACTGTCAGCTCATGCTTGACTGACATCTCAACTACAAAATTTCCTAGTCATAGCAACAACTTAATCCAATTACAACAATTGCCTGGTATTCATTTGCTTCAACCACTGTCCGGAGCCTCCCTTTTGAAACTGTCATGACTACTCTTGTGATCAGAGGGTCCACAGTATGCTGAAAGAGCAGCCAGCCTCAGGGTAGGAAGCAGCATTCTTGATCTTCTGGGGTGATGAGAATATGCTGTTTACCACATACCTAGAATCACAGATGTGCAGGAGAGGGAAAAAAGGGGTGTGTGGTAGTGTAGTTTGGAAAAATTTTCTGAAAAGAAGCAGCACTCACCAAGTGTTGCTTTCTGCTGTGCTGTCATGAGTTTTGCTCAGGTAATACGCAATCAGCTGCAATAATTAAGCTTTGTGTTCAGCCTTTATCTGTAAGTTTGAGTAAGCCTGCATCTTTGGCATGGTTGTCAAAATAAGGAGTGCCAGCCTGAGAGTCTGCCTCGTTGTGGAAGGTCATTCATTCTCAAACTCTTAGTACTGGGAGCCTCAGTAAGTGTGAACACTGTTTTATGTACAAAGCAAGATGTGCCTCAGTCAGCATGAGATGCATTTTGCCATCTGGATGGACATCAGTTGTTATTTTCTTTAATCACTCTGCACATGCAGAGAAAGGAGCACTGTAAATAAAGTTGAGTTTAATTTTGTATTTTAGTATAGATTTATTCACATTATGTGTGAGTTACACAGAATAATTTAATCTAAATAATTTCTTCCTCGACTACTGAATTACTTTTAGAAGTCTTGAAGTAAATCTGGTAGGTGATTGATAGCTTATAAGTATTTCTGAAAATGGGTGTTTTAAAAATTTGTTACTGTGAACAGTGGGCGAGATAAAGAAAAAAAAAAAAGTATGTTTTTAAAATCAGCTTGAAATAATGTGAGACTTTCCCCAGTGCTAAACCAGTGTGAACGTACATGTCCTCAGTAGAAGAGAGATGTCAAACATAGGGCCATGAGGATGGTGATGAAGGGACTGGAGCATCTGTCCCATGAGGAAAGGCTGAGAGAACTGGGATTGCTTAGCTTGGAAAAGCTCTGAAGGAAAGAAGGCTCTGGAGGAAACTCATCACTGTATACCTGAAGGGAAGGTGCCAAGCTCTTTTCAGTGGTGCCCAGTGGCAGGATAGAAAAAATTTAATGTGAATTTAATTAATTTGAAAAGTATTCCATAGCATTACTATAAAAGTACAAATGTGTGTTACTTAGATACCTTTGTTACGTGTCTGCATGCTTGTACTTTTCAAGTTTCATTTGGGATCAGAATACCATGGGTTTATAACTGTAATGTTTTTGACCTTGAATTAACAATCGCTCTCACTGTTAGTTGACAATTAATCAAGATTTAAAAACAGATAGAATTTTCCGTAAGACTAGGAATTGGATCAGATTAGCTAAGTGAGGAAAGTACAGAAATAGATGTGTTGGGGGAAAAATTCATGGTTCTGAACGTTGCCTAACCAGGCGCAAAATAATTCAAACTTTGAAGAAATTACTTCTTGGTCATTTGAACCTATTTTAATTATGTTGTGCATCCCAGCTTTTGTATCAGAAGGGAGAGGGGAGGCAAAGAACTGTCAGGGCATGAAAGCTAATGCAGATAAAATTCTTATAATGGAGAGGAAATTAATGTTAAGGCAGCAGAGACGATATTATCACCAACTGTCCTTAAATGTCCAAATCCTTCTTTGCAGCTTGACGTTTTTTAATGCTTGTTTTGCATTTACATTTCACAGTTATCAACAAAATTAAGTGTGACTGAATAGATACTTCCAGCCTGTTTTACTTACCTAGAGGAAATTTAATTAACAACAAGGATGGAGGAAAAAGATAACAAATAATTATTACCCTTCTTGTTACCTTTTTTTCATGTAGTTTTAGCTTCACCAAAACCAGATTTCAAAGAAAGATCTTGGACACTTAAGGAGCTTGTAAATAACATCTCTAGATAGTTTTACTGATTTTGTGTTAAACAAATTGTGCTTTGCAATTTTATTACTGTAATGGGTCCTTTTTGCTAATTTATTGGAATGATGTTCCATTTTTGTTTTATACATTTTTAAAGCTGTTATTTATGGTTTAAATACTTTCAGGGCTATATTCAAGTCTTTATTTTCATAGACTAGCTTTGGTGATTTAGCATAACATTCCACTGGGTCTTTTTGCTTCTGGAAATGAAATTTGAATGACTTAAAAAATAAACAAAAGAATAAAAAATGAGGTCAGGCACAGTGTGAAAATGGAGGAAGATTTTCTTGAAGAAGGCAAGATGCAGAAAAATAAGAAAATAACAGAAGCAAGGGGAAAACATCAAAACCATTTGTACATAAATGTAATTGCCCCATGACACAAATAATCGGGTTTTAGTGATGCGACAAAAGTTACTGGCATGAGGAAGTATTCCCATGTTTAAACATATCCTTTTGGACGTTTCCTTTCTCAAGCCTCTGTGCTATTGACGTTCTTGTATGGGGTATTAAGTATGAAATTGTTTGCCATCATAAACAACTTAAAATTATGCTTGTGCATAATGGAAGATCTATGTGGTCAGTAGGGATTTCACTGGTTGATTTATAGAAGTAATGATGGGAACCACATCCTTGTGAGCTTGCAGGCTGGGAAGCAAGATGACCACCATGTTGATTACAAGGGCTGTGGGTCTCAAATGCCCTGGCAGTTGAGCAGCCTGTGTTACGGCAGCTGGGACTCGTGCTTACAGTCTTTATTCTGCCTTTTAAGCTCACCTACAATATTTCTTATGTATCTGTTGCTTTTCACCAGAAACGGATAAATGGACAAAATGTTGGCTATGGTTAATAAATGAGTCTGTTTTGTATGCACTATAGGATAAGAGAGGGATTAAATAATGCGTGTCAGGCAGGAATAAAGGAAGAGCAGCCAAAGTTTGCAGTTCTACTGAAAATAGTGACTCCTTGTAGCTATAGCCTCTAGTGCTTTCTGAAACTTGCCCATATGACAGATGCTGACCTGTTTATATCTGTCCTTTCTCCCTTTCCCCCAAACCCTGTTATCTATAGGAAGAGAGTCAGAGTGTGTGGGAATGAGATCTGGAAGACTCTTACACAATCTGCCAGGTCCAAATGAGCCTTTTGGAGGGTATCTGCTCCACAACTTTACAAAGTGTGCAGAATAGTGTGTATGGGAGCACTCAGCCAAACCGGTTTCGGAGCACAATAGGTGAGATGCAGGGAGTTGTCATGCGACTCAGCTTCATCTCTGCCTTGCCTCCTCTATGCAGAGATGACTTGGGGGGAGCTGCAAAACGGCTCAGCCCGGGGTTGTCTCAAGAATGCA